>VSDK01012728.1:323655-365906 GCA_009767595.1 Symbiodinium kawagutii | reverse complement strand
CCCCCCAGTTGGGTCGCGCTTTGGCCCGGGACGAAGCCGATAAGGCGCCACTGGAGGTGCTCCCGCGCGGCGGGAGCCATGGCGGTCGTGCGGTGGGTGAGCGATGGCTGTAGTGATGGGTGTACGATGCAATCAGCCCGATGTATGAGAAGAACCGCAGGGTACCACCGGGTGCGCCAAATTACAAAGAGGCGTGCCTTTCAAGAGGTACATGGGCAGTTTATTTGGCTTAGGTAGATGGAGCTTTACAGTGGTCAAAGGTGATGTCGGACACTTGTTTTCAGTCATGTTGTGTGTATGGATTCAATCATTGGACGGGTTTGATAGCCACAATAGCTTACCTCGCGGCAATCATTTGTACAAGATATCTATATACAGACATGTAAATGAGATGTACATGCACATGTGCATATAAATGCATCGGCATGGATGTGAAGAATCTGTGAGCTGCGATCCATTGCGCTGTTGATGTGAGCAGCTACTTGGCTCATGGTGAATCATAGCCATAGCGAAAGATTGTTTGACTACTAGGCCTGTCAACCTGTCAACCTACCTAACCTGGCTTTGGTGAGCTGGGAATTCAAGGTTGCATGATTCCAGAGATGGTAAACAGTAGGTCATATTTTGATAGTAATTAGCTGGCTAATCATGAATCATTAGCCATAGCATGATCCAAGATTATTACAGCAATCATCAATGTTTGATATGGGTTCTGCCTGCATGGTTAACATCTTTTCGCGGGAACGAGAAGGATCCCAACGAATCTATTATCCCAACTTCAGACTTTTGTCGAGCACTTTTCTGGTAGGTGTTGACCAGAAACAAACATGGGCCACGGGTCACACCTCGATACATGGCATTGTCGACCACATCATTCTATGATGTGCTGGGAGTTGGTTCGGCTGCTACTTTAGATGAGATCAAGTTGGCCTTCAAAAGGCGAGCTTTGCAAGTCCACCCGGATAAAGGTGGAAACAAAGAGGCCTTTCATTTGGTGTACCAAGCTTTGGAGACCTTGGCAGATCCTGCGGCTCGAAAGAGATATGACTGTCAGCGAGTACAGGGGAACCCCAGAGATGAAGCCCCAGTTTGTACAAGGAAAAGCAAGGGCAAGGCAAAGCGGGCTGCACCTGGCCATAGACAGTCAAAGGCTGCTAGCACTTCAGCAACCGCAAAGCCACAGTCGAAGCAAACGAAGCTCTTGGTAAAACTCCGTGATCTTCTGAAGCAATTGCCACGAGAAGTGCGAAATGATGTCTTTACTCATCAGTTCTCGCAGAAGCAGCGGATTCTTCTTGAAAACTGGATGCGGGAACAGCCCCATCAAAGTTCCAGCTGCTGGCCCGTGCTCAGAGCAGGTGGTGAGAATAGCCCCGAGCATCAAGGTGTTGTGGTTAAAGGAAGGAAGTCCGAAGCGTCGTTCGCCTCCACTGCATTACCGCTTGGTCATGACGAATGTCCAGCTGTTGCCGTAGGTTCAATGGTGAGATGGTCTGGATTGGTCGCTCGGCGGAAGAGAAGGAAGAAGGCAGACTCCCGCAAACAAGTCAAGAGAGCGCATGGCAAGGTAATTGGGGTTGGTAATGGTTACCGTCAAGGGAATCATTCTACTCATTACCGGGCAGATATCATTTTTGATGGCCTTCATGTCTACACGTCCTGCACTGATTTTCAAACAGCATTGGACTACTTGATGGTCTTGACCTTTGTCAGACAGAAGATGCAGGATCTTGCCAAGAAGAGTGCCTCTTTCGAGGAACGTTTTAAGGAAACCCTGGCGTCGTGCGCCATGGCTCATGGCCTAGACATAGCTGACCTGAATCTCAGTTTTTCTGTTCATCAGAGTTGCACCTTTTTCGTGGGGCCAGAAATGAAAGTGCGAACCCCCATGGTGAAAGACATCGAGCAACTGGGCAAAATGCGCAGATGCCTGGAATCTTTTCGTCAATACTCAAGACACACAGGATCAAACAGCTTGTACTCGCTGTATTCCCCAGCCCATCTCGCTGATGCTTGGGAGAGGTTGCAAGATGCAGTGGCAGATGCGTGGAAAGTTGCCAAATCTGATAGCACCAAGTTTTTGCAGAAGATGCGTTTGCAGCACGAGGCAAGTGCATATTTGCGCTTTCGGGCCTTGCAGCATTGCGAGAGGCGCAAGATGGCGGCGAATGACAAGAACCAGTACCGGCCCCAAAGCCTGCAGGAACCAAGCAGCCGGCCAAGTGAGCGGAAGGAGCGCCAGAAAATGGCCACACATGACAAGAACCAGCATCGTCCCCGGAGACTTCAGGAACGAAGCAGTGGGTACATTGAGCGGAGGGAGCGCCAGAACATGGCTGCACACGATAAGAACCAGCATCGCCCACGTGGATTACAAGATTCCACATTTGTCGCTCAGCAGTTGATGTCCAGGCGGATGTTGACTTTGAAGCTGCTTCTTGTGAGATGGGAGCGCATGTTGACCTGGCAGCAGAAACAAGAGCATGCGCGGCGGCAAACGCTTGGAAGCGTTGAGGCGGAAACGGATGCGAGAAGAAGAGCGATTGAAGAAAGAAATCCAGAAATGCAAACAAAGGAAGATAAGGAAGTTCAGTGGTTTCATGGAGAACCTCCAGTGGATTTAATTCTGCGGTGCTGGTACCTGTTTGTTCCGTTCGCTAGTCACCAAAAAGTTTGCAGCCCAACAACTCGGGTGCTTTTTTGCAGAACTTTGGGACATGCTCACAACAGGGGGGATAGTAGGCCTTGAGAACACTATATAGACAGACTAGAGGTGCCAGGCATGACTGCCAGCACTAGCAGCTATTGGTGATGACCCACCTTTGTGCAATTTGTGCCCAACATCAACTGTAATGTTAATATATGAATAAGCTTATATGCATATTTAGTTTCAGCATATCCCCACCAAAAGTAGTATCCAAGATTACGAACCATGATCAGCATCCATCATGCTTGCTTCTTGCCCATGACCCCACTAGACGCAGTGCTATCCATAGCGAAAGCAGTTTTTAACCCTAGCACCAATAGTGATATCAACCACCATGTGTTTGCCTTCGTTGATCCGAATTGGGTAGCCATTACTAGCCATCATTAATCACTGTTTTGTTTAACCATAAGTAAGTTCAACCACAATTGATTCACAACGCATTACGCAATCACGTTCAACCATTTACAAACCATCATTGACCACCGCTTGAGTCCATAAATGGTGATTACCCCAAGTCCGGGCGCTGATTTTCGGTGGTTGTCTCTGCCAGATACTCTCCATCATCAACCACCTTTCGTATTAACCCCAGCATTGACCTCAATCTTTTTGCACCTTACGTTCATGCCACGGTCCTGTCAGCCACTATTCTTTGACCTTTGTCAAACCTTACAAACCGTTCATTCACATTTTACTAATACACCCAGTTTAGGAAGCCGCACCTCGTTTCAACGCCGTTCTGACGCGGTTCCAGGTCAGAGTTGTTTTCCAAGGGGGGTAAGTCTTGAACAACAAGCTGAAGGATGATAAGAACCTCGAACTGTTGCGTTTATATTGGGGACTGGAAAGAATTTGATGCTTTCAAGCGGACACAAACATATTAATGTTTTCTTTGTTAGTGGGCCGTGCGTTCACATTGGAATTTTGAAGCAACTTTCTGATGATGGAAGCACGAAAATGAAACGCAAATCGTCGGAGTTCCAATAGGTGCTTTTTTGGTGGTGTGACTTTTTGGTGACGCTGGAGTGCGGAGTTCCATTGGGGAAAGCATGTGGTGCTAAATGTTGGTTTGACTATTTGTGTTCCCTTTATCCCTAGGACTAACTAGTGGTTAAGAATTGCCATCATTCACAGCCTGCTAATCAGTACAACCCGAGCTAACGATGACTAACGATGGCATAGTACTGGCTACAATGGTTGAGATATGATGAGATGATGCTTAGTGACAGCTATGATGATGCTTAATGATTGATGTCATGTTTGCTGTAATATTCTGTAATGATGAGTCGTGATATCGAACAAGTGATGGTTAAATGGTGATGATGGCTAAATGATGCTAAGGATATCTAGTGATGGTTAGGAGGGATGTAACGATAATGATGGCTATGATTATGGCTACAATGATAGCTATGTACAATGATGGCTAAATGGTACATGTAGTGATGGCTAAACAGTCAATGTCAGTTAATGGGAGGATGGATAAATCATCGTCAATGATGGTGAATTAAAGGAGATAGTGACTAACATGGGGAAATGGCTGAATGATGGTGAATGACTAGTGGTGGTTCAAAGTGGTCAAGTGCGATGAACGATGATTTGTGATCATTGATGATTCATGTTAGTTTATCAATTCGTACTGGTGATGGTAAATGATGGTTCATCGTGGTGAGTAGCAGGCGCCAACAGTCACCAACTGTCGATGTTACTGGATGATGGATGGTGGTTTCACCAAGGCATGATGGAAAGCAGGGTTGTCACCCGGGTCCCGATCTAGCATTTCGAGAAGATTTGCAGTAGTTGGCTACGGCCCTAATGAACAGCCTGTTGCAGGTGGTCGTGGTGTTGAAGTCTCTCATTGAAGATGGCCAGCTGGCTCTACCTGATGGACGCAGGCGGCCTGTTCGGAGTCGGTGATCGTCCATCAGCCCCCTAGGTATACCGAAAGAAACCACAGCTTCCCTGCTGAAGTTGACAAACTTGGGTGAACAATGATGATTAAGGCATGATCAATCATTACCCCTCTGGCAAACTACCTTGGAAGCTGAAAATCCGTATTTTCTAAAGTAAAATCATTATAAATATTGGATTTTCTGCTTCTAGATTAGTTTGCCGGAGCTGTATTTTGAATCATTGATCTAGGATACTCGTAGTTTGAATGATTATGAAGATACTTCAGATATTATCAACGACCTCAGACATCCTATGACCGGTGTTACCTCTGACATTTGCCTCATTTCAGGACCTGCGGATGGTTGCGGTGGACACACTGAACTCATTTCAACCAAGGTCCTGAATCCTTGCTGCTCCTGCTGCTGCTACTATCACCACCACCACCACAGTTTACCATGGCTTCTTCAGCCATTGATATACAACCCGCTGACGGTTGCCATGTTCATAGTTGTTCATTCCTGCGATTCATGGGCCCGGGTGACAAACTTGCAGCAGTAGGTTGGCCAGCAGCACAGAAGCGATTGGAAGCGAGCGAACGATCCAAGTGCATCCAGAGTTTCGCATGCCCCTGGGACTGCAAAGGGTAAGGGCCAGTAGACTTCTTGATGAAGGGAAAGCCGGTACACCTGGGCAGCTGCAACCCATGCTGCGTACTTCATTATCCACGGCTAAAGCAGATATCCCAGAGCTTTATTACAAGGTTATTGCATACAAATGTTTGTTTCTTTGTGTTTCCCAAAATAGGGGTGCCCCTAAATCATCGTTTCTATAAACCATTTATAGTAATAAATCAACCATTTGGGGGGTTCTACGTTTTAAGAAACCACCAAAAGCGCAACAGCTTGTTGGCCTTGCACGTTTGCTCTCCCTCGAGCCATTCGCTATCACGACCACCATCATCAGCCGAAGCTCCATCAGCCATAGTCAATCACCATCAATCACGGTTTCAAATAACCATCAAATAACCATCAAATAACCATCAAATAACCATCAAATAACCATCAAATAACCATCAAATAACCATCAAATACTGTAATCATCAAACATCCACTATCCATAACCTCTATCTATTCATCATTTAAACATCCCTTAGCCACCATTCGCAGCCATTAGCCATCAGCCATCCATCCACCATTCCACCGGCCCGCTCAGGTTCGTCCTGGCCAACCGTCCAGGCTTTCCCTTCTTGGGCAACGACCTGCTGAGGGAAGCAGATTCTCGGAGAGCTGCAGCTGGTCGTTTTGGATAGGGCTTATGACAGTCATGACCAGCTTATAACCAGTTAATTAATAGTATAATAGTGATAATCAACAGGGTTAATACACTCAATAGGGCTTATAACAGTTAATAGTGATAACCAGCTTATGACCAGTTGTAACGAGCTTATGACAGTTATGGCAATGGGTCAATATTAACCGACCAGTCATGGGGGATCATGACCAACAATAATGGGGAAAAAAATTGGGGAAAACAATGGTTAATGATAGGAACCAGGGGTACGGGGTTTTCACCCAGAGCCTTATGACCAGCTTATACTGGTTAATAATAGGGGGTTAGAACCAACATTGGTGGTTCAACAACTACTACTTGGTGGTTTGATTGACACTGTTTATTTTCCTTTGCATTTGTTTTGACTTTACTCCGTAGATTACTCCATAGGATATAGTTCAACGATTAATTAATATTGTGCTGATAGTGGATATTTCACTGCGGAACCTACCGCACACGCAAAAATAAAAACCATTGTTGTGGACTCCAGATCATCGCGGACACGAGGTAGTTCATGTTCCATTGATTTCAAAGGATCTAGATGAGTGCATGACTTTTTGCCTTGTATGGTACAGGCAAGGTGAAGGGATGGCTGTTTGTTGTCGTTGTTTCCTGCAAGATTTCATACAACCATTTGTAGATAATACATACATGTACTTGAATTTGTATGAGTGGTACACCCAAACTGGTGCGAAGACACTCAGCAGGAGAAGTGAAGGTACCGGCATGGGTCAAGACCACCAGTTGCGCGTGCAGGAACCACAGGCAGCTGTTGATGGTACACCACCTATGACCATAGCCTAGCTGGCGAAGGATTCCTAGTGGTTAATAATGGTGGCTAGCCAACCATCCTTAACTAACCACCATCATTAACCAACCGTCATTAACTAACCTATGACTAGCCAACCATCCATCAGCCAACCAGTTCCACCGCCACCCAGGACGTCTTCTCGGTGTTTTGCTTGGACAATCCTGACTCTCGGCCGGACACCAACTGAGCCCCGTTTTGGGTGAACCACAGCTGTGAGCTGAGCTTTGGGGATCCATGAGATCCGGCGGACCGTAGCATCTGGTGGGTGTGATATCATGACTAAGGGTTAGGATTGATGAACTAAGATAACAATGGTTGATTGCTAGTCTGGGATTATGCTACTTGGTTGTTTGAACGATTTTTGTTCTCACCCGGCAAAAAGCTTCGCCTGTTGACCGACAAGGTAGTGAGATGCCGTCAAGGAACACTATAATGTGAGCAGAGACTTCATGATTTTGATAGGTTAGAGTCTTGTGAACCAGCAGTTTTAAGAAACTTATATGCAAGCGCTTTTGACACTGCTCATGTGCTTTCATGCGTCTCACCCAGAGATTGGCTTATCAACGAATTTGGCACAGCAGAAACATGTGGTCACCATTGGTCCAACCACAGGGTTTTTAAGCCGAACAAACGGACGTATAAACAATCTAAGGCACCAGGGTAGTGCCTTGGGGGTTGGTTCATTAGCCTTATCAGCTTCCACAGGATTTTCTGCCAGTATGAATGATGATTTGAGGATGAGAGCTGAGCAGAGAAAGAACTTAGGCAGCTCGTGGTGGTTTCAGATATGTTCCTTTGGGTTGAATGAAAATCACATTGATTCGTATGTAAACAGCGTACTGGCTTCCTTTGAGATGTTTCTTGCGGCTAGATGTTCTTTCTTGATTCCTGCAGCGAGTGAGATTATCTTCCCAAGTCACCCAAAATGGAGTTGCTATCAGTTTGATTGCTGCTCCAGCATGATTGAAACTTTCCAAATGACCACTGCACCAATGGCCCCTGTTGGTTGTTGTTGAACTGTTTCTGTTGGGCCAATGAGCTCTTTGAGAATAGCAATGCCCAAAACTGTCCAACAGCGACAAGTGTCCTTGTCATTTTTAGTTTGACAAATTCTTGTTTTGATGCTTGTCGTTGGGGATTGTTGATTGTTGTTTAAGTTTCATATGTCATTATGTGTATCAAACATTTAATTGTGAATCATTGTTACCATTCGCTCTAGTTCTTGTCGATAGTCCACAGTCAACTGTATCCTCATCAAGCAATTAGTTGTCAATAAAAGTATTTTATGATCCTTCATGAATGATTGATACGGGTGTTTCTCAAAATAGGGGTACCCCTTAATCATCCTCCAGTAGCCATTTATAATAAGAAACCAGCCATTTTGGGGGTCCCCTATTTGAAGAAACAACCATACACCTAAAACACCCCGGAAGATACGCCATAAGAAACCGCACTCTGACACTCACAGCAGTAGATCATCGAGGGCTTCCCCAATATCGGGCCCCGATACGTCCAAGGATGCGCTGTCGGAACTGCAGTTGGCGCGCGCCATTGGCTGCTTGACATCGCTGTGATTCACATCATTGGATGCTTAGCGATTGGTATACTGTATAGTCCCATTCACTGGTCAGTATACACTGGATTGGCATCATATTAGTGGAATACATTGATAGGATGGTTAGTCGCTGTGATTCACATCAATGGATGCCATACTCATCACTAGGATTCACTAGGAAATTATATCATGAATTAGCTACCGATTTATTGAGCAATACACTATTCTGATTATGATTGTGATCAGTGTACCATCGTGGATGATGGTCATAAGCAATCTGATTGATCGTGTATACACTCTGATTGATCTTGACAAAACGAGAGATGTATTGCTGATAAGCAGATGTACCAGCTGTTGATATCAACAAGAGTATCTAACCAGCGAACTAATGGTGGGGACATCACCAGCAATATTAGAATTTGCATTACGACGTGTTCTGTTCGGGCCGGTTTTTGAACGTTTTTGATAGACGAAACCCTTCACCGCTTTTTGTGGTTGAAACATGTTGAAAGCCTTGAACTTGTTATGTATGTAAACAGTGATCAGCCATTTTTTTTTCCAGGGACAGAATTTTTCATTATTGTTGCAGAACTGTTACTTTGCGTATTCAATGTGCCGACACTGCCCCCAGACCACATGAAAAGTCCAAAACCTTGCATGTGTGTGACTAGAATCGGATTATTTGCCCTTGTCGGGGTCACTCTGACAAATGCCCTTGCTTTCACTGTCATACCTCATCTTCTCAATGCTATCTTCATGCCTACTGGTCATGGGCCTGAGTTGCCTCTAAGTGTTCTGGTTCGATGTGCAACCTTCGTTTGGTTGCATGTTAACATAACTGTGTTGGCAGTTGTTGGCAATTATCCACTACTCCAAGCCGGCGTTGATCACTATCTATTAACCATTTAACAACTCTTACCACTATTGGCCATGATATTGTCCATGTTAGGTTGTATTGAGCATTTAGTATCCATGATCAAGCATCATTGATGATCACTGGCCTGCATCATCACCCACCTTCAATCATCGATCATCACCTGCTACTATCAAATATTATCAACTATCATGAGCCATTGAATGGCCAAATTTCACACTATCATCCATGTCAACCGTTGAAACTCACCAGCCAACCATCACTTGACCATCATCGACCATCAAATCGACCATATTGAAACATCATTCGACCATTCTATTCCCAGTGATTTTGTGATTTTTTCCTGTACTGAAGCATCAACCATCATCAAGCATCACGGACCGTGATGTATCAACGATCATTCATCCATTGATTCAACCATGAAATCAACACTTATTAATCATCACGTTGCCATTGATCAACCATCAATTTAGCCCTTAACCATCAATAAGCCATCATTGACCATCATCAACAATATCTTGCAAATGTCTGATTGATGGCTTACTAAGCATGGTTAATGATGAATGGCTTGTTGATGGCATCTTGATATTAATGATGGTCAATGATTTGCATCGTTAAACCATCATCAACCATCATCAACCATCATCAATCATCAAAAGTATCATCATGCATCATCAACCATATTCCATTAAGCATCATTAAACCACCCGTATTCCGCAGCTCTTGGAACCTCGGGCCCCACATCCTGCGGTTTCCACGAGGTCCCAACGTGCCTGAGGGCATCCTGCGAACCCTGGTGGCGCTCTTCGCGGATCTACGTTTGGCGCTGGAGGATGGAAGGCTGCAGCATCTTGGTGGCTGTGAACCAGCGAGTGATGGTGGAGGGTGAATTCATGGTCAGTTAATTGATTAACTATTATTTAATGATAGTATGGTTAATTGAATTCACCCTTATTGAATTGACAGCTATAGTTATATTAATTGAATATTGACTATTATTTTAAGGTTAATTGAATGGTTGAATATCTATTGATAGGAGGGGATTCTTAGCAATGGTTGATAGGAAGGAGTAACTATTAGGTGAACCCTACTAAGAGAAATGATAAGTCAGATGTTCAACTATTAGTAGTTCATGGTTAATAGCAACATGAACCCTGGTATTGAACCCTGATTGTTAGTACGCTGGTATTGACGATGGTTAGTGATGGTTGATAAGGGTAGAACCAGTTGCTCAATTCATGATCAGTATTGGTTCATAAGCTTTGAGTGAGCAACTATTAGATGATTCGCAACGATATGATGATGATTGATAACCAGCTAGTAATGCTTAAAGGTTCAAAGTCGCAGCTTTTTTGTGGTGAAAAGTGACAACTCATATGGTGATTGGCTCAGCTGGCGAAGCTCATGTGCTGCCGAGGCGGGTAAAGTGGACCGTACCGGGGCCACGAATGCTGGTGGTGCACATGCAATTTTTCATGCAGATTCGTGCAGATTCATACATGAATAACGATAATATAAGATAATACATATGCATATGTACATAAGATTAGATATGTATTTGGTGCGGGCTGCAGACACAAGACTAGCAATGAAGGGGACATTTCGCCCGTTCCCACAGGTGGAGTAACTCTCGGAAAGGGGACATGCAAGTCTTGCATTTTGCAGCATTTCTCACAGGTGCTGGTGGCACATGAAATGCCATCAGAGCCATCGGATGCGGCGAGTATCTCTGTTTAGAGCTGATACATGCTGATACTACCATACGATGTCTTGGGAATTGGCCAAGACATTGTGAAACCTTTTTTTCAAAAATTTGCTTTGCTGCTTCCAAGTCATTGTTGAACCAGTGTTATCAGCCGTATAAGACTGTCCATAGTTTTCCTGGCCATTGACATTGAATTAGCCGCGTTCTTTGATCAAGAATATTTGACATGATAATAGTGAGATATCCATGTTAATCAACCATCACTTTGACCATTGGTGGTGATTTCCCATCCAATCTAGGGGGTGTCAAGAGCTGGATTTTAGGAAAACAACCCACCAGTACTTGGTAGTATGACCATTACAAATAACCAACCCGTAGGATATAACCAACCATTATTCGTATCAAGAATGGTTGGTTAGTTCCTCTTGGGAATACAACCAACCATTCTCCCATGAGGAATGTCAACAAAATTTGTGGATGACAATAAGTAGCAGTTGGATCTCCCTTGTTTTATCACCCACGTTGACCACTATATCAACCAACATTATGCATGGTGATTCACCAGGGCATACAATTACTGTACCACAGATAAGAAAATGCACTTAGTGCACTGTTTTGTTCTCCGTCATTATGGCATTAACATGCATAAAGGCTATGTATTTGTCATATGGCTATGGGTCAGTTCACCACGTACCCCTGGTTCCCCTATCATTGACCATTGTTTCCGTTATTACTGTTGGTCGTTATCCCCCATGAACTTGGTTGGCTAATATTGACCCATAGCCATATATAGCTTGTTTATCCCCTACTATTGTTGCTTATCATAGCCTACTATTAACCATGAACCAACTAGTTAACCATTAGCTGGTAGGTTGATATTATATCACCATATATAGTCCATCGTTAGTAAAGGCTAAGTCCACGAGTGCACCACCAGGGCATTTTGTTGCGCTCAGGTATCCCTACAGCGCTCGGGAGTTGCTGGCGGTGATTCGGCACTTGGAGCGCTTCCCCAACGAACCGCTGGAAGAGGCGGCGGATTGGGATACCATAACGATGTCCAAGTGAACCTAGGATATGGCTATGGCTATGGTTAATGATCAATAATAATAGGCTATAATAAGCAACAATAGTGGGGGATAAACAAGGTCGCGTCGCCACGAAGGGCGCGGCACGATTTGAACATTTCACAAATCATCATCATCATCATCATCATCATCATCATCATCATCATCACCATCATCATCATCGTCATCATCTTCATCATCATCATCTTCTTCTTCATTTTCGTCTTGAAGATTGCACAAACCATTGTTTCCGTGATCATCATCAGCATCATGATTCTCTTGTCCTTGCTTCCCCACTGTGCTGCGTGCAATGTTTTGCCCCGCTCATCTTCAGTTGCACATTCATGGATGGAACAGACTTGGCATGATCTTCCACAGATCCGAGCCTGCATTTCGCCTGAACATCCAACAAAACACATATTCAAACAATTCCGGGTTGATCAAGTTGGAGTCACGGGCTTTTGCCGCAATCTCGTTGCCAATGTGGCGTTTCAAATCTTGCCACCCCCGGTCCAGCGTCTGCGTGCCTGCAGTGATCACACCAGACTTTGTCTGATAGCGTAGCATCCATCTCCCGAAGCCAGTCACAGCGAACGTTAACATCCCACCCCACCCCACCCCACCCCCCAACCTCCACGTAGACGCAACATCGAAGCAACATGATAGAGTAGCATCCATCTCCCGAAGCCAGTCACAGCGAACGTTAACATCCCACCCCACCCCAACCCAACCCCCAACCTCCACATAGACGCAACTTCAAAACAACAAAAACACGCGTTTTCCCCCGCGCCCTTCGTGGCGACGCTAGCATAAACAAGCTATATATGGCTATGGGTCAAGCAGTGAACCAACCAATACTGGGAGATAATAACCAACCATTTTATAGAGAAAACAGCCTGGTGAATGATATGGGAAGCAGGGTACAGGGTGAACTGACCCACTGCCATATCTAGGGTTCTGCCAACCTTGGTGTTGCTATGCTTGCTTTGGTGGTTCCTTGAGATTAACTTCCAAATGGATTGTTTCTAGCAAATGGCAAGCAAAATTCAAAATGGGGTAATGTGAGTACCCAAACAGGTTGACAAACTGCGCCCCCATATGTGATTCATACTCCCTTCAATCACCAATCTACCGTATCTAGCTTTCAAATCCGGTTGTTATATACTGTAAAAACCGACTACCAATAACCAACTTGGCTGGCAAAACCTCACAATTGGTAGTGTGCACAAATACGTGCCATATTTTTGGTTCTTACGTTGGTAAGGATACATGGTGTTAGATTGGATTGCATTTCAAGATGGAAGAATACATCGATACACCTATTATACAGAAAGATGGTCCGTGAACCAGCCATTCATATAAACCAGCATTGCCACAACTGTGAGTTTTTGGCCCTCGTTAACCATCACTATTGACTATCATTAACCACTATTGCTCGACATCAAGTATCCACTAACCATCATTATTCAGCTACTGACCACTACTCCTCATTGTCAACCGTCACTACTCGACCATTGGCCAGCCATCCATGAACCACCCTCTAGCGATTATTAACCGCTGCTTAGACTCATCATCATCTGACTTTCACCATTGGTCATGAATGATGGTTGCTTGCATTGTTTCATGTTGTTTCACTATCCACTACTAAACCTTGAAGCATCATCAACCATCCATCAACAGCCCATCAATCCATCACCACAGCCCAGCTCCACCTAAAGACCACCAGTAGCCACGGGTTCCACGACGGGTTCCACCTGGAGCTCCCCTGGACCTCCCATGGGGCTCCACCCATGGTGCCCACGGGGCCAGGCCCTGAGTTCGGTGTTGGCCTTCGACCGTTTCGACGCCTCCTTGCGCGAAGCCTTGCGCCCGCTGCTGGAGCGCCGGGGCGTCTCCAGCCTGGCGGTGCTGGGCGCGGGGACCCAACGGGGGCACCCAACGGCCGACCCAACGGGGGACCCAAGGCTGGTCTCACCATGGATTTTTGAAGCCATCATTTATAGTGGAACCAGCCATCATTTGCAGACTGCTATATTGTGAGATAATCACAATCTGTTGTGATGCTTGCCAACAAGGCGTTTGGACCATGTATGATGGTTGGTTTATGACCAATAAAGATCAATAAGCTGGATGATTTAGGGCTCCTCTTTTGAGAACCATATTGTTCAAATTCCTCTTTTTGTTGAGCTGTTCAGCATGAGTCAACCATGGTCAACCCATCTACTGTGACAGCGCCACTGTGGTACAGCTCGTTGTGGGTCGCAATCGTAGATGGTTGTCTTGCAGGTGATATGGAACCAGGAAGCAGGTAATGTTAGGTGGAAGGGATTAGCGCAAGCATCTTACAGCGACATGGTGACCAAGGTCCTGCAAGTGGAAATGCCAGTGGCTCGTCAGCAGTCGGGTCTGATGGCTTTTGAAGTTCCTGCGGGGGAAGTACAGGTGGCCTCTTATTTTGTAGAGCCAACGTGAGTTCCATGATGAAATGGGTCCACTACCTGTGACATAAACGGTATCCGCAAAGACATACTGCAAGAAGTTAGAAGGTCAGGAGAGCCAGTTGCCCCAGAATAGATGGACTCAGCTTTTTGGCCAGATCGTTGCAAAGTGATGCCCCCTACTTAGAAGTTGGTTAATGAGCCAATTCCACATTCTAAGACTTACCACAATTGGTAATTACCCAGGTCTAAGCCAACTTGGCTACTGCAAGGCAGGGGCAGCACTTTGCATGAGGGACCAAGGGAGCCATGTCAAAAGATGAGGGTTGCGACCACATGGCTGGGGGCAGAAATCTTGCATTGAAATCACTGTTGCAACTTCTACCACTCTATTTCCTGATAGATGCTGATGGTGCAGAATCGTACGGAGGTGCACATGTTGTTTATTTATATGTACGCTGCATATCTAGTATTATTCACACATAAGTATCTTTAACCCCATCAAAGAAACATACACACATGTTCTTCGGACAGATCCAACCCACATGGGGGTGTATGATCTCTATCCATGTGCTTGGGTTGCACGATCCGTGGCATGGGAAAGACACATGCTGACCCATGTTCATTGATCATACCGCAAAGTTGCTGCTTGGATCCGAGAGTAGTTCTGGATCATCCGCAACAAATAAGATGAGCGTCAATGTTGACGTGTTCATTTGTTTGGTTTCCAACCCATGCCAGGTACATGCTTGACATGAGCGATGTTTTATACTTTGCACGCTAAATGGTGTATAACCAGCAACTATGCGGCCATGGCACAGCAAGCAAGCAGCAACAACCCATGACCGATGCTTACGACAGCTCAACAATGGTTAATCACTGGCCAAGCAGGCCGAACCTGATGGTTTCTGACTCACATTCCTGCTAAAGGATTGGTGCTTGCGTACCTGATAACGAATACATAGACATGCATACATGCATAGATACATATACATACACATGTGGAAATATGTAATATACTGCAATGTAATATATGTAACATCTTGTAATATATCTATCAGTATCTACGTCTATCTAAGTCTATTTGTATTGTTAATGTATAATTATGTATTTATACAGTGGTATATATATATGATATATGCATACCTATATAGTGATATATATATATATATATATCTATGGTTAATGTATAATTATGTATTTGTATAAGTTATGTAAGCATGACTCTTCCGGGTACACCTTCCCTTGCCCTGTTCCACCAGGCATTGCACCTACCCCGGGTGAGCCCTGGCTTCGAGCGCTGGAAGCCTTGCGCAAAGCCCAAGTGGCTCCGGCGCGGCGTTTGCGCAAGGACCGTGGGGAGAACCTGGGACAACCTGGGAGAACCTGGGAGAAGCATCTTGTTAATGATGGTTAATACTAATAACAACCAACTAACAATGGTTTTCGCTTTCACCGCTGCATGCTCTTGAAGCTATGGCCTACATCAGCACAAGGCGCATGTACACCATGAAAACTAACAATGGTTAATCATTAATGGTTAATGGTTATTAATAAGGGGCAATAATGGTTAACCATTGTTGATGATGGTTAATAACGGTTAAGGGTTATTAATACTAATAATGGTGAATACTAATCATGGTTAATGATAGTTGGGTTGTTAATGATGGTTAATGCTAATAATGGTTAATGGTTAATCATTAACAACCAACTAATAATGGTTAATGGTTAATGATAAGGGGATAATAACTAACAATAATAGGGGACAATGTTCATATTTATGTGTTTAGTCAATGTTAGTCACTCATGTCTAGGTCTTTACTTGATTTTATTTCTATGTGTTATTCTAGTTCTTTATGAATGGTCTCATTCATATATATATATATATATATACATATATGTATTAGTTTTGGGTTGTTTATGTTTGTGTATTTATGTATATATATATATATATACGTGTGTGTGTGTATTTATTTATAAAGTTGTTATTTGCGTATGTAGATGAAATACATGAGTGCATGCATATTTCATTATACATCTACCGATGCATACACATATTTATATGTGTACATGTACTTGCAGCTTCCTATGTGTACACACATATGATATAGACAGATTGAAATTGAGAATTTGCGGGCCGCATTATTTTCGAGGAAGCTCATCTGCGAATCGGAGCAGCAGGTCTTAGTTAATGAAATTGCTATGAAAAAAAAGAGTTGCAATAAATTGTTACAGTTAATGTCTTGCTATTGCAATTTGTCGTTGCAGTCAATGTCAGCGGTTTCTCCTCCAAAGGTATCCTTGGACAGGTCCATGGAAGTTGCTTTCACTGGTTGCGGCGAGTAATTTGCCAGGTCCCCAGGCCAGCACGAGTCCACCAGGAAGCTGCTGGTGTTTGGCAAGTGCTGAAAGCGCTGGACTTCAATTCGGCCTCCTGGACGGCAGGGGGATGTGTACACATGTTCAAGGAGCACAATTATTGCGGTAGATTTGGAAATGTTTATACATGCGCATATGCATGTCTATTTGAATATGTGCACAGACATACACCTATTATTTACTGTACATGTTTTACGCGCCCAATGCAATTGCAACTCTGTGCATCTAGCCTCACGCTTTCCCAGCTGCAAATATTCAGACAAGACGGCTGATTTTTTCAACACTGATCTGGAAATGGTGGTGAATGGTCATTTGTGGATATTTCCCGGAGAATGGGTGGATATCAACCAATCACACGAGAATGATTACTCAGTAACATAGCGGAATTTGTTCCAACTTCATGTTGGTTTGTTGTGAAAAGAGACTCTGCCAGCAACAAAAACAGTGCACTACTAGAATTCTTACCATCCCGGATTGAACCACCAGAGCAGTAAACTGCTTGGCAGGCTCATCGACGTGCCGAGCGCAAGTATGTCCAATGGCCAACTAGTGGCTAAATAATTCAGGGTTGAAGATAGTGGCTAAATAATAGTGGCTAAATAATTAGTGGCTAAATCATCAAAAATTGGTTAAAGAATAAATCAGTGGCTAAAAGATGATTTCTACTTGATGATCAATCCATCGTTGACAATTGATGGTTGAAGAATGGCTAGCTGCAATGGTCCACAGGGCCCACTAGAAATCGCTCCAACAGCATGGCTGACCATGATGACAATCTCAGGCAGCGCTGGCTTCGGAAGCTCCCGAATATCATCGAGTTCAGCAACTTGACCCAACGCTCAGTTGCTGGGTGATTGGGTTGGGTTGCGGTTGGTTCGGTGGTTGGGTTTGGGTGGTTGGTTGCTTGCTTGCTTGATGTAAACACTGCCGAAGACCCGCCGGTTGGTTTATTACAAGGAAATAGCCTCATTGATGCGAAGGGCTACAATATCCGTTGGAATTGGTATAAATTGGTGAGGGCACACGAAGTTCAGCCACTGTTTGAGCATGAATCTCTTTAATCCATTGCGGAAATCAGTATGGAAGAATTATTGGGAATACGAATACAGACAATTACTATAGATTCGGGGCCCTGCTTAGATTATTGAAAGTTCAAGAGTATAGCAACAGCAACAGCAACTGCAACAACAACCACAAGGTTGCTCAAGCAAAGAGTGACCCCTCGCAGAAAGAAGGTGCTGGGCATTTCCAGCCTCCTTGTCCTGTCCATGTCCATGTGGTTGTTGCTGTTGCTGTTGTTGCCGTTGCCGGTTGTTGGTTGTTTCTTGTGCGTTGTTCTTGTCGTTTTTTGTTGTTGTGACCCAAGACCTAGAAATTAGCCGAGTCGATGATTTACATGGGATTGTCAGCATATTTGGCCTCTCCGCAAATGGGTTATGGTCATGACAATCTCAACTTTGGCCAGGTCTGGTCCATCAAGGGTATAAGGCTCTTGGCTATCATCTAACCATCTCCGTTCATCTGGTCATATCACCATGAAATTCTGATGATTCATGGTTACTCTTGTTGCTTACGATGCGTGCCCAAGCAACCAACGAAGGTGTTTTCATGGATTGTATCCCTTGGAATCTATTCTAGTTGGTTATTCTCCCCTCTCATCCCCTATCATTAAGTCCCCTCTAAAAATGGTTCAATGGGCGCTGATGCAGGTACCAACGGTGTTGGCCATGCCCGGCCATTCGAGGCAACGACCTGCAATGTTGGATCCACCCAAAGTGGTGCCACTCGCAGATCTGTTCTTCGAACGAAGCTTGGAGCAACTAGGGCTGGCTGGTTGATAATGGGGGACTGGCTAGGAATGATGTAACAGACACAACAATGGGGGGTACCAATGCTTGGAGCAACTATGGTTGATGTAAGATGGATATGCATTGCTACATTCACGCACTGGTACAGTATATGCCTTGGAGTTGAGGAAATTCAACAGACTTTCTGACATAACATGGCGTTTGGATGCGTTTGGCATGTTTGGACTCTTGCGTTGTTGGAGTTTGATGCAACCATGGCAGCCATCCCTCAGGCAGCAGCATGTCCTTCAACGAGGGCATGGTCCGTGCCGAGTTGCCCCTGTCGCGGCATTCCGGCGGCGTAGTGGATGCAGTGGTCGGGGACGGAGCTCTTCATGTGCTCACGACAGGCGTAGCAGGGCGTCCGACCTTCTGGGAAAGGGCACCAGAATGGCGAGTTGCCCCAAGCTACCTAACGACTACTAAGGAGAGGGCGCCTAAAATTGTTGGGTTTGGAAAATAATGTTTCTCTCGAATTCGTGGGCAGCGGCAATTGAAAGAGCTCCTGGCAAAGACAACGGATACGCATGGAAGCAACCAGCACAAAGACACTGTCCCATCAATGGTCATTTTTTTCGAAGTGGTTTCACCCTGTCACCATGGGGAATCCTGAGTCATGGATGATATTCTTTGGATACCAACCAGATGGCATTGTTAATGCTGTACCCAGTCATATGATGAGGTGGATTCATGACTGAGAGCTAGCAGTTGGGGATGGTCACAACATCCCACCGTATCGGCAACCAACAACCATTCAAAAACCTACTGTAAAAAAAAAGCTGGGGATAAGAACCAGTCACAGCAAAATCTCAAGAGTAGACAGTATCACAAAAAGTCTTTGGACTAAGTGGATGTTGGTTGGACTAAGTGGTTCGGCATGGGCATGTTCTCATCCCTGACCCTTGGGAGCCTTGGGAGCCCTGGGAGGTCCTTTGAGCATTTGGAGCATCGAAGATCCGCAAGCCTTAGGGGCGGATGCAGGCAGATGCTCGTTGCTACAGGCTGCTGGGATGGGTGGCCTGCGGGCCGTCGCTGGTTATATCCGGTGCTTATTGGTAGCTGTTAAGCATCATGAACCATGAGTTGTTGATCACTATTCATTGTGAAACCTTGCAGGTCTTGGCTATAGTTGGTGCATAGTAGCTATACATATATGGTAGATATCCCTATACAGAATATATCCGATTATGTTACATACTAGTTGGTGGTTTCAAACATGTTTATTTTCCCTACTACTTATTAACAATTGGTTGGTTTGCAATCACTCCACCAAGGTGAGATCATCCCATCCTTTAATTCCAGATAAAGTTTCTCCAAAAATCAAGACGAACGGACGAGTGCATCCCTCGGGATTCATCTCCAACTCGTGGCCCCAGATCCCATTGTTTCCACTCCAGAAGCTTGCGATCGATTATTTGGGAGGACGAAATCAGGCTCTTAAGGGATGGACTTTCCATTTCGGCTGACCGGGTTTTTTGGCCAATTAATTCACAGCATCCGTTGCACTTCAGAGACAGTCTGCGGCGCCGAGTGCGTCGCTGATCGAGTCCCCGGGTCTCGCAGGATGGCAATAAATGGTTGGCTAATATTTTTCAGGTTTCAAACCACCAACCAGCATGATATATTCCTGTTTACTGGTCGTTGTTTCCATGCATTGTAGGGATGGAATCGAAGCAACCAGAGATCCTCCCAAGCAGGTGGGGCCTGGTGCAGACTGGTCTTTGGCCATGGCACGAGAGACCAAGAGCAAGGCGCACCTGGTGCAACAACGGATGTAGATGCACATGGCGTTGTCCATAAATGGCTGGACCAATCATAGGACTTTGTAGGGCTACACTGCTACACCCTTCATGGGCAAATCCACCGAGTTTCACTTATGTTTGGGTTCCTTTGTTACGTTTGCCTTCGCCAGATTTACATTTACCTCGACATTGACACGCATATGTGCTAATTGTACTCTACCATATTGCACTGCACAGCATTGCATACACATAAATGTGTAGGTGTAAGTTTACCAGCCATGTCTTGGCAATGCTTGTACCAAAAAACCCGCACACCCCGTTCGTTTACTCCAAAAACAGAAAAGACTGGAAATCACTGGAAGTCAAATGTAAAACCTGAACCTTCCAATTGCTCATGCATCGGCATGTCCAATTCCAACCAACGGGTAAACCTCAACATAACCAAATATCCAAATATGATATACACAACTATACGACTATACACACATACATACTGACACTAACTTGTGCATCCTCATTGTTTGTTGCTGAATGATAGTGGTCCATACACCGCAGCCAACTCAGCTCTGCCGTGCCATGGCCGCGCCATCCTCGGTGATCGCCGTGAACCAAGCGATCACGGGATGTCAGCGGCAACGCAAATGGCAAGACGCTTTTCGCGTCATCATCCAGCTTCGAGGGCACCATGGTGAGTCCCCATCCCATTCCGAAACAAGCCATGGGTTCGTCCATAGCCATGGTAGTCTGTGGTTGATGATAATGGCTTTTGGCCTTTGCAGATGAGCGCCGTTGACAGCAATGGCAAGGATCAGAAATCGTATGCAAGCCACGTATGTACACCCTAGGCCGCTAGGTTGATGATAATGGCTAATGATAATGGATTAACAACTGTTCCTTACCAATTTTGGATTAACTACTATGCATTGATCATTATCATTAACTCTTACCGACTAACAATCCAAGTTGATAGCTATTAAGAGCGGGAAACCTCCAGTGTTGGCAGTCCACCATTTTGGACAAACTCAAATACACGACGTTGAGATGATCGTTTTGGCCGAAAAAATTTCTGGCATTCCCAAGCAGGGTTTTCACCACCTCCCACTCACTTCGGGTGCGATGGTTCGGAGGACCTAGGTTGATAGTGAATGATGGTCCCTCACCATGGCAAATGATGGTTAAGCACCATGCTGCATGATGGTCTGTCACTACGGTGTGTGATGGTCAATTATTATGGTTCATAATTTTCAATAACCACGGCTATCAAAGCTCAATGACCATGCTAGTCAATCATGGGCAATCAAGAACGGTTTTAGAAGAGAAACCATGGTGGCCTTGTGATTACATCGCGCCATGTCATGCTTCGCACTAACGATGTATGTGCCAAATGAATTCGCATAGAATGATGGTTTCAGGTTAGGGCACCATCATCTATGGACAATTTCTGACCAGTAGCAATGCAACTCCGTCGATAGATATTTCCGACACTACCCTCGCAGAGTAGACACCAAGTGGAATTGAAACATGTCGATGGTCAGACTGAGATCCAGACTCATGTCCAAGTGGATGGTAAACGGCTGGCACACTAATGTCTAAGTGTATGGTAAACGGCTCGCACAGCTGTTTACATGGGCCTGATATCAGGGATACCTGTCCTCCGCAAAAAGAGAGCTCACAGAAAGGCTTGGAAAAAGCAGTTTCAAGCACAGTCTCTTGGAACTAGGCAATCTCTTCGAGTATGCATTCGATTGTTAGTAAGTGGTCCAGCTGCCCACCCACTCATCCTCGCTACCCTCCAGGGTTTGGCGCCCCGTTCCAATTCAACTCCCAGAACCCTCTTCGTTTAAGGGCACTATTCCCTTCAAGGCTTTCCAGTATGCTTAAGTGGATTCATGAATGCAGGTCTTTATGTGGATGTGCCACTCGCCATGATTCCATGGATTCCATGGATTGATTCCATAGACCTGGGAATGCCAGCTTGGTCACCAGATGTCACCAGGCTCTCTTGGGAACCAAGGAGTCGATGAGGCTTCTGCAAGACCTTAATGATCGTCAGCTCCAACCAACAGTGGTGACCTTCAATGCGACGCGACGGTGGAAATCCTGGTGGCTACGGTCCTCTGAAATCTGAGAGCTTTAACTGATAGTAAACTGATGGTTACAGTAAGATACAGTAAGCGATTTTTTAGCTGATTCATACAAAACTGTGGCAATTGTGTTTGTAACTCTTGGCCGGTGGCAAACGTGTTGAGTCGCGGTGAGCTGGTTGTAGGTAGTTTTGCTCCTGTTTTTCTTTTTGTATTTTTTTTTAGTAAGTGACTGACAGAGCCTTTTTTGGGAATTGCACCTCGAGAAGTGTACCAAGTTGCTGGCATCTTTTGGCTTAGTTCCAGGATTCAGGCCGGCGCTCAAGCGAGCACATGTTCGCGCACGTATACGGGCTCTGGAAAAAAGTGCGAATTGTTTTCAATCTGCGCAAATCCGGTGCACATCGAATTTCCCTACTTTTCGTGGTAATTAATTGAACAGCGTCCAAACCCAGTTCTCACTGTTGCGGAGTACGGGACCTTTGAGCCTACCTGGTCTTTATATGCGGGGTAACTTGACGCATAATGAAAATCTGTTCAACGGAGAATTGATTGGCATATCATTATTGTTCATCATACTCGTCAGCGCCCCATGTCCCCAAAGTGGTTCACTGCGACGGTCTCTGTCTCGCTATGACCTTCTGAGGCAACCATCAACTGCTGCGCCAAAGCCTCCCAATGGCAATTTGCCCTGCAGTTGCTACAGCAGCTTACCACGACGATGCAGGCAGACGTGATCTCGTATAGCGCGACTTTGTGGCACTTCGCGAACGGCCGCTGTGGCGGCTGATTCTGTACAGTCCTCGTCGACGTGGTTGTTGTTGTTGTTGTTGTTGTTGTTGTTGTCGTACGTGGTTGTTGTTGTTGTTGTTGTTGTTGTTGTTGTCGTTGTTGTTGTTGTTGTTGTTGTCGTTGTCGTTGTTGTTGTTGTTGTTCATGTTGTTCATGTTGATGTGGTTGCTGTTGTTGTCTTCGTCGTTGTTGATCTTGATCGCAAGTCGTGTGATTGACCTATCACATCCCAGAGTGAATCTCGTGCTGCCAGCCAGAAGCTTACGCTGTGACCAGGTTAAGACTTGCGATAGACGAAGTCGATGTGATTTGGAGGATTACAGGGTTCCACCTGTTGTCCTCAACTGGAAGCCCCATGTTTGAGGCTCACGACTATCAGCAGTTTAGCAGAGAAGGTAATCCAGGGGATAATTCTGTGGGTAAGTGCTGAAGTGATCAGATTTTTGTTGTCACTTGTGTGGGGAATATAGAGCTGCTCAGGTAGTTCACCTACTTATCACCCCACGTCCCCGCAGAGTGTTACCATATAAATTGATTACCTTCAAACCCTTGGTTGATTGGTAGGATGGTACCCGCAAAAGGATGGTGGGAACTACTAAATTGGAACCTCCCTACCAATCAATAGGACTAGGGGGGTCCTAAATTCTGCGCTGAGACATGGTAGTCTTTTGGCCAAGGTAAAGCTTGAAGCCAACTACTAGAAGGAGACCACAACTTGTGAACTGGAAATGTCTATGGATCAACGGGTTAAATGGGATGTGATAGGCTCACGTTTGATCCACATTTTCTTCACCCAAGAGTTGCAGTCTGAGGCTGCAGTGAGCGCCTGTGAAAAGTCCTCCAAATGGCAAGATGCCTTGGAACTTCTGGAAGAAGTCGAAGGATGTGATCTCCAGGCTGATGTGAGCCCTGGACCTTAGCTGAGCGGTGAGTGGTGCGATGAGACATGCGGTCCTGGCAAGAGCCAGAGAGGGCCAAACAAATCAGGCTGGTTTGGTTGGTTGGTTCGATCCTTTGAAACAAAGGATGCTTTAAAAACAAAGGATTGGTTGGTTGGTTGATTGAATTTGATTGATCTTTTAAAACAAAGGATGGTTGGTTTGACTGATCCTTTGAATGAAATCTGCTATCCTTGAAATGGTTTGGCTGATCTTTGGGTATCATGGAAACCGTTGATCTGCCTTCGTACACTGTCGTACACCAGAACTGTTGAGAAACAAGAAATCAACAGAAGTAAGACGGTATAACCAACCTGGCTAAACATCAGGGGGTGATAAGCAGGGGCGTGTGCATGTAGGCTGAGCCGATTCTTCTCTGATCCGAATCACCATGGAGAGCATGTCAATTGGTTCACCTCAGAGTCGCTCTGTTGTAATTCACGGATCAACATGCCTGCGAGGATCATTTACAATGCATGCATCTCTGCAATGGAAAAAGCTGCCCAGTGGCAACACGCACTACTGCTGCTGGAGATGGCAGAAGAACGACAGTTGCAAGCTGATGTCATTACTCACAATGCCGCCATCAGTTTTTTGGTCAGCATTCAGTGTAGTTGAGGGCATGCTGAGTTTCCACGGGTGTCCGGTTCTGATGCCATGGGCAGGAAGTCTGTAGGGATTCAAAGAAAAGGGATGCCAACAGTTCAAAAAATAAATCTGCTGCTAGTCACAGTATGATTGTTGACATTGATTAAATGTTAGATGCCAACATACTTGACATCCTCAACAGATACTTTCTTTGGAAATGGTACCCAGGTAGCCTGGCTGAAGCCGCTTAGGTGCCTGTGAGAAAGCAGGGGAATGGTGCATAGCTGCATGGCTCCTGTTTGGCCGAATGGCTGGTTGCAGCTCCCTAGCAGCAGTGAGGGTGGTGACTCGTCTCCGCTGTTGAATTCTTGCATCAACAGTGTAATTTGCCCATGTTTGTGATACTTGTTGTACGCTCTCAGTTGGTATTTTTCTCACTGATGGAAAGCAGTTGATTACCTGATTCAAGGTACTCCAATCTCAAACTCATCCATTGACCCCACTTTGAGGTCTGGAGCCCAACACCATCACCTACAATGCAGTTATCAGTGCTTGCGACAAGGTGACATCAAGGGGTGAGAATGACACAGCGGGTCCCCAGCAAACACCTGGGGTATGGCGTTTCTGGATTCACCTGTGAGGCGCCCCAAGCCTCTCAAGGAGCTTTGATACGTCAGCCACGTTGTGCCTGACTGGTTGCCCAAGCTCACCTCAGGGGCAGTCGCCATCATGGTGACCCTGAAACCATTCCTGAACTCATCATGTGTTGGTAAACCGATCCCGATGGGTTCACTTCTCATGATGAGTTCATTCCCCATGTCTTGAACGTGTTTCAATATGCGTTCATCATTGGGGAAATTTCAGAATTCATTCTTGAACATGTTGTGTTTCATGATGCACTTTTTCCCATGTTTTTTCCAGGCTGTTTTCATGGCGATCAACTTTCTGTTGCCAGGGTAGCAACTCACTGGGGTACCATCAGTCGTCCACTTGGGAGCCCCTTATTGGCCGCACACCGTTTCCCTGAGGAGCGTTTTGGTGGCAAAGTCGCGTCAACTTTAGATATTGAAAAGACAGAGGAACGAAACTGTGTATCCAGGATCGGTTATGAACTAGTATTGACTATCATAATTTTGTTTGGTGAGATTTTTTAGCTTAGGTGGTTTTGTTTGCCCAGTGATAGGCTCTTGTGTTGATGTTGTTTGGGAAGAAATCATCCCCGATGGCTAATCACCAGCAGCCATTATCATCAAGTATCCAACATTGTGAAGCACTAATTTTGAATATGAATGTTGTCCACTAGAAAATATAGAATATTTCACTGTTAGCCACTATCAACCAGCATTACGGTACCAACACCGCATCAACCAGAACATCTTGAGCACCCATTGTCAAGCATTTTAGATCATCCTCGAGCATTTCTTGTATATGGAGCGCATGCAGTGCATATGTTGCTGTTGTTACTGTACTAATCTCATGGAAGATCATGGAAGTATATCCCCCAAAGATCATACCATAGTTAACCCTAGAAAATTCCATGGTCTCCCCGATCATGAACCATTATTTTATAACCCATCTCCGATATCCAGATAAAGCCGGCTGGCTCTTGAAGCATGGCATGACTCGGGATGTGCCATGACTCGAGAACGGATTACGAACAACCAAGGACCAACTACACAACAAGGATGTTAGAGTGGTTAGTTATGTGGTGTTTAGCTATAACATATATACATAGAATACTATAATGGTTGATTCGATTAATAATAGGGAATAAGAGCCGACAACAATGGCTATATGGTGGTTTCTCAAGCCATCGGGATACCCCAAGATATGGTTGGTTTATTGCTTGATTAATATTGGATGATGACTGGGGGTATCGCCTGTATCCCCCTACTGTTGGCTTTCAATGCTTGCATGATTCAGCCAACCAACCACCCAATCAGTTCCATTCTCAGCTGGCGGGAGGCAGCGGAGTGGCTCCGCGCCCTTGCTTTCCTACAAGCTGCAGTGGAACGACGGACGGCAGATGTGATCACCTTCAATGCTGCTCCTCGGATTCCACTATTGTTGCCTCATGCTGATGATGATGATGATGATGATGATGATGATGGTGATGATGATGGTGATGATGATGATGATGGTGATGATGATGATGATGGTGATGATGATGATGGTGATGATGATGGTGATGATGATGATGATGGTGATGATGATGATGGTGATGATGATGATGATGGTGATGATGATGATGATGATGATGATGGTGATGATGATGGTGATGATGATGATGGTGGTGATGATGATGATGATGATGATGATGCTGGTGATGATGATGATGATGATGATGATGATGATGATGATGATGGTGATGATGATGATGATGATGATGATGATGATGATGATGATGATGATGATGATGATGATGATGATGATGATGATGATATGCGGGGTTGGTCTTGGGCTAACTTACTAGTTGTCGATTTTACCTTGTATGCAAACCCTGCAAGGGACCTGATGAACCAGACAGATTCCCCACTTAAACAATCGCATAGGGAAGGGGAATTGATGATAACCATGATCAGGGATTTTGAACCTATACAGGATTGTTGCAGCGTCTTCTATCCGCAGTGCCATTGAAGCCAACCTTATATACGCCATTGTCATGCCCTAGTTCTTGTTGTTTAAACCTCCCTATGGCTGTTCAGATGCCAAGTCCCAATGGTTGAAGTGCATATATTAGTCACTCTGATTCAGAAAGAGACAAGCATATTAAACTCAAAAATGAAGATCAAAGATTTTACATGGGTTGATCAACTCTCTAAGGTCAGATGGCGTATGAGCATTGTTACTAGGCTGGTGGTCAGCCCTGCATGAGACACAGGCATAACGGCAGACCCAGGCAATGAGCGCCTGTGAAAAGGCAGCGGAATGGCAGCAATCTTTGCACCTTGGCCGATGGCGGCTCGTTCGCCAAGGCTTGCAACAGGGGTGTGCGTCATAAGCCTTGGCAAGTAGGTAAGCAATAGCTAAACAATAGCTTACCTACTTGCAAATTCAAAGATTGGCAGGCAAGTAGGTAGACGTCCAAAGAAAGGTACCAATTCTGTCATCTTTACCCTGGAAAAGCTGGTTTCTGAGCCATAATCATCTGGGAACGCCCAGGAGGCTAGCAATTTGATTTCCAGGACCTTTTCATCAAAAATTAGGTAAACCAAGTCATTCTAGTGGGAATGTGTTGCTATTCTTATGAGAAACAAAAATAAAGCTGACTTGGAGAGAAACTGGCAAGTTTCTATTGATAAGTTGACAAAGACCAGTTGGATGGAACGGGGGAAGAGAGCGGGAAGAGCAGGATTACAAAACGCGGCATGCGACTGCTTGCACGCAGGCAACTACGGGTGTTTTTCCAGGGGCTCTTGCAACCTAGCTGCTGAGGCAACTTCTTTTCGACCTTCAGCATCACCTGGAACCCACTGTGGTAAGCTTCAGTTCAATAGACTCTTGGCAGTGCATAGCCTTCGGTTGACTGACCTGGCAACGTAAGATCACCATGACCAGTCGGCATCCAAAAGCGGTGGGTTTTCACCGGCTTAAACTACCGAAGGATACGCATGGGATGCACATTGCTTACCGCAAGATGTTCTGCTGGTACCGCCTGGTGTACTTAAAGCTGCAAGAGCTGAGCAGCTGAAAGAGGTAGTTCCTTGGCAGATTTGCACCACCTATA
Organism: Symbiodinium kawagutii; assembly: GCA_009767595.1. Lineage (NCBI taxonomy): Eukaryota > Dinophyceae > Suessiales > Symbiodiniaceae > Symbiodinium > Symbiodinium kawagutii. The sequence continues at coordinate 337,436 of VSDK01012728.1, read as the reverse complement.
GGATGCAATTTAACCAATGCCCCAGCCTCATGCCAAACCTTTTCTGCGCATCTAGTGGCCGCACATGTTACTCTCCACCCCTTCTATGGCGCAATGCGGATACCACCTAGCATGTTTGGCAAAATCGAATCTACATTTGTTGACCTTTGGTTCAATCATGCCGCATGCCGTACCCAAATTTGCAGCATTAGCAAGTCCCTCTTCTGGCAAACAAGGTCAGTGCCTGCGAAAAATCTCAGAGGTGGCAGCAAGGGCTGTTGCTTTTGGCTGACGCTTGCTCGCGTTCCCTGGTAGCATCAGTGCGCTGATGTCATGCGACTCCATGGATGAAGATCATTGAGCCCTGAAACGGCTACCTTCGTTCCGGACGGCGCGGGAATTCGAGACGATAGTTGCTCAAAATTGGGGTACCCAAAAATGGTTGGTTTATTACTATGAACGTTTCACAAAGGATGATTGAAGGGTGCCCCTATTTTGAGAAGCCACCACATGTATCCTCTACCAACATAGCAGGTGATTGACGGGCCAACTCAGCACATGTCTTCCAAATGTGATCTACATCCCAAGAAATGCGATCTGTTAACTCATGGGGGTTCTCTTTGGTGAACTCTTTGCGGGTCCTTTTGGAGGGTGCTGAGTTGGATGGCAACATTTGAGGAAGGTACAGGATCATGGGTATATCATCTAATCCAACCTGTGTTTGTCCAAAAATGGTGTGCCTCAAAAACCGGCAAGTTCCCTATGAATAATCTGGTTGGTGGTTTCAAACATGTTTATTTTCCCTAGTAATTATTAACAAATGATTGATTGACTAGCACATGTTTCATAGGGGCGGTTCAACCACCAACCAGTAATGATCACTATTGGTTGGTTCAGGGATACCACCTGAAATTATGGTTAATGATCACTATCGGTGGTTAATGATCACTATTGGTGGTGAATGATCACTATTGGTTGGTTAAGATGGTTGATCATTATGGGTATGATCATTATCCACCATTATGACCATTTATAACCATTTATCCACCATTATATTTTATCCACCATTATAACCATATGATTTATAACCATTATTAAGCATTATGAACCATTTATGGTTGGTTCAGGGATACCACCATTTTTGGATAAAAACCCACCTGTTTGATTCAACGGACCACGTCCAAGGTCTAGATCCAGACATTGTCATCTTCAATGCTGCGATCAGTGCGTGTGAGACGCTCAACCGCGCCGGACGTCGCCGGAGGGTGATCCGTTATGGGTGTGTCGAAATGGGTGGTTAGTTGATCTATTTTGGGATGGTTGGGTTCTAGGATTTGGGGGGGTCCTCATGAGTGGTGTTTGTGTACCCCATTCAAAAATGGTTTTGAAAATCTAAGGGCTTAATCGTTCGAGAACGAAACCATGAGCTTCACTCGTCATTTCATCAGTGTCCTTGGGTTCCAGCTGTAAGATTCTGTTGTATATATATATATATATACCTGCCTCACAGCTTCACTCCTATGAAATGGTCAGTTTCGATGGCCAGTTGCTGTCCAATATCTAAAATCTAAACTCGAAAATGCCATCTACATGAGGCAGAACAAAGTCAGCATGACTGGATGTTGAGAAGGGTGATCTCCGCACCCATGAGACTCTGTGATCATATTTGGGAAGAAGAATCAGAGCACGTACTTGAGTAGTTGCCCACAGATCCAATCACGAGAAGCGATATGATACCACCAGTGATGAGTGCTTGGCCAGAATATATACAGGGCACCCTTCCATTGAGCACTGTGGGTTTGCTGACCATTTTGAAGCCCAGTGGGTGCTGGAAAAGTGATGCTGAGATGACCTGAGGAAGGCCGCTGAATGGCAACAAGCGCTGCAACTTCTGTGTGACCTGCGCTCCACTTTGCAACCGAGTATAGTAACCTACAGCGCCCCGGCACCAGAAATGACCAGTTGGGCTTTTAAAACTATCAGATTAGTTGAAGAATGTTGAAGAAATTGATGTTGCTAAAGATTTCTCCAGAAAAAAAATCGAAAAATAGAAATGCCCAAGCGAAACGGGCACCTTCCCGAGGTTAAACGGCTGCCCCAGCACTGCCCCAACTGCTGAGGTGCTCTGGTCAGTGCCTGCGGAAGAGCCAGTGAATGGAAACGAGCGCCTTGGAGCTGCTTGCGAGCCATGCTGCTTAAGAATGGCTAAGAGACATGGGTAATCCTTGTGAATGTGGTGCTTCAGATTGCTGAAGTCATCACTTAGTGCTTAAATGTGCTTTGATAAATAGTTAGTCGTGCTGAATGATGCTTAATCATGCTCAGTGATATTTGAAGGCAATCATGGTGAACCTGGTTTGATAAGCAACCAGATGACTCGAATGACCCCAGAATTGATACTATGTTTTGCTCCAACATCTCACAAATACGTTGTTGGACATACCAAATTGGCGGGGAACACGCAAAGTCAAAGCTGGAACCAGCTACTGATGGCCATGGATGTCAAGTCAGTCCCCTTGTACTTTTATTCAATTGTTTGTATGATTCTGTGTTTTTTTTAGGTCAATTAGGAATTGGGGGGAGACGCTATTTGTGGACAACACGCTGCGCAGCGCATTACTCTTCCAAGGTCAGTTCGAGTTTCTTGCCATTGGCCTGCAGCGAAACACTGCCCCCTTCAAGCTGGTTTGTTGATTCCGACGGATCATCCTAGTTGGTGCAAATTTGGTCATCCCTTTTGATTGTTTCGGAAAGCCTGTGAAGCTGAGGCGCCATTTCTTTGTGTTGGGTGATGGTGATAATCCATGGATATCCTGCATGTTTTGAATATCCTTAGGATAGGATGGTGTTCTCGATGGCTATCCTATCCTTGCCGGGTGCAACCCTCTGGAGCTGACATTCCAGCTGCTCAGGCCCTGCAATTCCTTCAGGAAGTCGATGGTTTGCAGACGTTTCGAGCTGATGTGGTGACGCACAATGCGGCCATCAGCGCCTTGCTATCTACGAGTGGTAGGGTAGGTACCTCCCAAGCTGAGTGGTGGTTCAGACATCAGGTTGGGATGATTCGAGGTGTCAAAATTGTGGAAAATTCCGTACCAGATGTGTTTGTTTCAAAATGGTTCAAACATTTTTTCCAAAGTGCGATGGAAATCCACCACTAAGATCAACTAAGCACAATGGGTTTATTGGTTTGCATTTTTCTTCATCTGATTACATCCTGACATCCCTGTGCTGCTGTTGATGTCATCCTCGCATGTTCTCGTATGCTCTCGCGTTGCCATCATGGTTGTTGTCTTTATCTATGTTTCTTCATAATTATCTTTGATTCCTATTTGTGTCACTTTTTTACATCTGCGAGTATTGTCACATATCTAATAGCATTGTATCATTTACATTCATGTTTGTTCTAAGATATGATTTACGACTATTGCTATGGTTATGTCATCGCTACATTGGTTTTTGTTATATTTGTATTGGTAGTTCCATTCGACCTGCTATGTTTCGCCGGCAGGTCGTTCGCGTGGTTGATGATCGGCAGCAACCCCACCCAGTAGTTCATAGTTCAAAGTGTTGACCAACCAGCATAAAGCATTGATAGTGGGATTCATGAATCAGCATCCAACAAATCATTTGGGCTTTGTGGTCAATGTCAATGCCTGGAAACTGGCACGTCGAGATGTATCGGATTGGAGCCCCTCGAAATCAAAGCAACTTGTGGGAAAAGATGGTAAGCCTAGGCAAATAGGCATGCGTTACAGTAACCCACCGTATCGACCATCTTTTAAAGAATGGTCTTCAAAAAGTGGGTGTTTCTCAAGCCATAGGGGTACCCCCAAATCATCCATTCATAGTCATTTACAGTAATAAACCAACCATAGCTTTGGGGCTCCCTATGGCTTGAGAAACCCCCAAGTGACCGCAAGAATTGTTGGACGACCGTCCTTTATGGATGAGCAGCGCGCATCTATCAGCACGAGTCGCAGCAGCCTTGCTGTTCGCATGTCCCCATCAACCATTCATTCACCATAAACCATCATTAACCATCATTAACGATCATTAACCATCATGAACCATCATCAACCATGCATTCACCATAAACCAGCATTAACCATCATTAACGATCATTAACCATCATGAACCATCATCAACCATGCATTCACCATAAACCAGCATTAACCATCATTAACGATCATTAACCATCATGAACCATCATCAACCATGCATTCACCATAAACCAGCATTAACCATCATTAACGATCATTAACCATCATGAACCATCATCAACCATGCATTCACCATAAACCAGCATTAACCATCATTAACGATCATTAACCATCATGAACCATCATCAACCATGCATTCACCATAAACCAGCATTAACCATCATTAACGATCATTAACCATCATGAACCATCATCAACCATGCATTCACCATAAACCAGCATTAACCATCATTAACGATCATTAACCATCATGAACCATCATCAACCATGCATTCACCATAAACCAGCATTAACCATCATTAACGATCATTAACCATCATGAACCATCATCAACCATGCATTCACCATAAACCAGCATTAACCATCATTAACGATCATTAACCATCATGAACCATCATCAACCATGCATTCACCATAAACCAGCATTAACCATCATTAACGATCATTAACCATCATGAACCATCATCAACCATGCATTCACCATAAACCAGCATTAACCATCATTAACGATCATTAACCATCATGAACCATCATCAACCATGCATTCACCATAAACCAGCATTAACCATCATTAACGATCATTAACCATCATGAACCATCATCAACCATGCATTCACCATAAACCAGCATTAACCATCATTAACGATCATTAACCATCATGAACCATCATCAACCATGCATTCACCATAAACCAGCATTAACCATCATTAACGATCATTAACCATCATGAACCATCATCAACCATGCATTCACCATAAACCAGCATTAACCATCATTAACGATCATTAACCATCATGAACCATCATCAACCATGCATTCACCATAAACCAGCATTAACCATCATTAACGATCATTAACCATCATGAACCATCATCAACCATGCATTCACCATAAACCAGCATTAACCATCATTAACGATCATTAACCATCATGAACCATCATCAACCATGCATTCACCATAAACCAGCATTAACCATCATTAACGATCATTAACCATCATGAACCATCATCAACCATGCATTCACCATAAACCAGCATTAACCATCATTAACGATCATTAACCATCATGAACCATCATCAACCATGCATTCACCATAAACCAGCATTAACCATCATTAACGATCATTAACCATCATGAACCATCATCAACCATGCATTCACCATAAACCAGCATTAACCATCATTAACGATCATTAACCATCATGAACCATCATCAACCATGCATTCACCATAAACCAGCATTAACCATCATTAACGATCATTAACCATCATGAACCATCATCAACCATGCATTCACCATAAACCAGCATTAACCATCATTAACGATCATTAACCATCATGAACCATCATCAACCATGCATTCACCATAAACCAGCATTAACCATCATTAACGATCATTAACCATCATGAACCATCATCAACCATGCATTCACCATAAACCAGCATTAACCATCATTAACGATCATTAACCATCATGAACCATCATCAACCATGCATTCACCATAAACCAGCATTAACCATCATTAACGATCATTAACCATCATGAACCATCATCAACCATGCATTCACCATAAACCAGCATTAACCATCATTAACGATCATTAACCATCATGAACCATCATCAACCATGCATTCACCATAAACCAGCATTAACCATCATTAACGATCATTAACCATCATGAACCATCATCAACCATGCATTCACCATAAACCAGCATTAACCATCATTAACGATCATTAACCATCATGAACCATCATCAACCATGCATTCACCATAAACCAGCATTAACCATCATTAACGATCATTAACCATCATGAACCATCATCAACCATGCATTCACCATAAACCAGCATTAACCATCATTAACGATCATTAACCATCATGAACCATCATCAACCATGCATTCACCATAAACCAGCATTAACCATCATTAACGATCATTAACCATCATGAACCATCATCAACCATGCATTCACCATAAACCAGCATTAACCATCATTAACGATCATTAACCATCATGAACCATCATCAACCATGCATTCACCATAAACCAGCATTAACCATCATTAACGATCATTAACCATCATGAACCATCATCAACCATGCATTCACCATAAACCAGCATTAACCATCATTAACGATCATTAACCATCATGAACCATCATCAACCATGCATTCACCATAAACCAGCATTAACCATCATTAACGATCATTAACCATCATGAACCATCATCAACCATGCATTCACCATAAACCAGCATTAACCATCATTAACGATCATTAACCATCATGAACCATCATCAACCATGCATTCACCATAAACCAGCATTAACCATCATTAACGATCATTAACCATCATGAACCATCATCAACCATGCATTCACCATAAACCAGCATTAACCATCATTAACGATCATTAACCATCATGAACCATCATCAACCATGCATTCACCATAAACCAGCATTAACCATCATTAACGATCATTAACCATCATGAACCATCATCAACCATGCATTCACCATAAACCAGCATTAACCATCATTAACGATCATTAACCATCATGAACCATCATCAACCATGCATTCACCATAAACCAGCATTAACCATCATTAACGATCATTAACCATCATCACCCATTCATTCACCATAAACCATCATTAACCATCATTAACATTCATTATCATCAACCATTCATTCACCATAAACCATCATTAACCATCATTAACATTCATTAACCATCATTAATCTTGGTGATGTTGTGACAACCATCACTAACCATTCCTTCACTTTGCACGACGAGGTGCTTGTGAAAAAGCACAGCAGTGGCCGTCGGCACTGCAACTGCTACACGACTTGTTTCGGCGAAGACTGCAGCCCAGCATCATCTCCTATAGCGCCGCAATGAGCGCATGCCGCTGGGATCAATATGATAAGCTTGGACCAACATTGACCACCTTGATTTCATTTGAAAATTGCTATGCCAAGATGTTAGCGGCACTCATGTTGTATACCAAAAACATATCAGGTTGTACTTACCATATGTTGAAGTTCAAACAGTATGAGTGCTGTTTCAGGGGAACTCATGGGATGGCTGGCTGAGGTTGAAGCAGCTGATTGTGTTTTTATCTGGCCTTGATCATGCGTTGGAAATATCATGTCAACCTTAGGTGAAGAAACACGTTTGTTGATTTGCCAAGAAGCTTGTCAAGAATCGGGTACTGTCCAAGGACAATGGAGTCCTTCCAGCAAATAAACCTGATAAAATTCTCGTACCAGGCCCACGCAACAGGGATGCTTGTTGGGTATTGTGGCCTATGACAAGCCAAGATCTATTCACAGCCAAAAGCAAACAACATCATTGCAACTTACCATCAACCACCATAAAACAACTAGGAACAAGCCATCTACTAGCCCTGAATCAACCATGAAGCAACATGTGCCAACCATAGGTCAACCAGTACATGGTCAATCAAACATTCGCCAAGCGTGAAAACCAACGATTCGCCACCATGGACCGGCTGTGAGCCAGCCCTGTGAGAGGTGAACAAGCTCAGCAGAACCGATGGACTTTGCAGCTACTGCAGGAGGCTGAAGACAAGTCACCTGGTGCTGTGGGGAGGGCAATCAGTTCCCAAGGCCCCAAGAAGAGATACCGCCGTCTCAGAGCCGTAATATGTATGTTTCGTTTTTGATTTAGTTGATGTAAAGATAATGATCTCATATAATACCATTCATAGAAACGATATGTCATTGATATGTTACATATATGATATATAAGATAAGTTTATAACTTGGTATAGTGATAGTATGTAATACTGTGTGATGTTATACAATACATGAATATGTATATCACCTATGTTTAAGTTTGGATATGTACATGTATGGTTTTCGGGGAGGCCATATCGCAGCAATGGCAGATCGATGAAAATTGCAAATGTTGGAGCAGTGTGTTTACAGGCTATGGGTCAATATTAATCAACCAATGTCATGGCGGTTAATAACCAACAAACTATAGGGAAAACAATGATTAATAGTGGGGGAACCAGGGGTACAGGGTTTTGACCCGTAGCCTACAATTTTCATCACTAGGACTTAGCACTGGTTATTTGATACGGATGCGCAAGCAACCAACAACATGGTCGATCCAGCTATCAATAGACCAAACCGATATGTTATGCGGGCACATCATCAATAAATTCATGGCAAAATTGCAGATGGTCTACTGGTACGGATCTCGAATGAATCTAAAATTGATATTTATCTACCATCAGCAAACCTGTGGACTATCAACAATCATGATCATCATGATTCACTACTATCATCACCATTATCCTCATCGTCATCATCATCAATAGAACATCCAGCAACAAGAAATGCAAACTCTGAGCACAGTGATGAGTATTCCAATCGCTCTCCCCAGCTACCCACACGTTTCTTCTTGTTTTGCTTATCTTGGTGTCGGTATCACTGGTCTTCCCCACGGGTACGCCGCCACCGTGGTGAGGTCCCTGCAACTGAACCTCCTCACCTTCCATTCCGCCATCAGCGCTGCCAAGCACCTGGGGCGTTGGGAAGAAGTGCAGCACCTGCTGATCGAAGTCGTGGCTGGGGCAGCACGTTGCTGGGAGCAACGGTGGCACGGGCGCATCACCACCTCCAATGCCTCACTGGTGCCAGGTCGTTGCGGCTTGTGATGCTGAACTATTTGTTACTCCTAACTATTGTGAAGAGAAACTGTCGTTAGATATGCATTTTTGGATGATTCGACTCGACTTTGGGCTTTTGTCGAAGGGAAGAGTTGATCTGATTATCACTACTATTGTTTATTACCTATTCATTGATAATCATCCATATTATGGGTTGTTACAATGTAACTCATGTAGATTGGGTGAAGAATGATCAATAGCTCGACACGTTCCAATTGTTAAGACAACTACTATGACATTGTTGCAGGGCTTTGATGATAAGACGCAGCGGGTGACTGGGCAGCTCAACAGGATCTGCAGGTGTTACCCGTTGGGGGGTGTTCATCTACATGGTGATGCCACGAGAATGATAGGTTTGCTTGTCAAAAATGATCATCATTTAGGACTTCAGATGGTTTGTGGATGCTGGTTGGTCAGTAGCAGCAGAGATATCAATGGACACCGCAAGCAGCGATCCTTGAATCGTCATCAGGGTGACCTCACTGAGATGTTCGTTTCAAGGAACTCAGCATCAGGATGATGAAATCCCGGAATTTCCTGAACGCTTTTCACAGTCCATGTTACACATCAAAAAAAACTAGGCAGACCACCAACTTGGGAACATGCTCCATGATTTGGGTCAACTGTTACACCAACTTGAGATCGGTGTAAACCGTTCATGATTACCTTCTCTTTGCAAACAGCCCACCATTGTGACCATAAAATCATTCATGATTAAGCACAAATGATGAGGATTACAAGAATGAACCATTATTCTGTCTTCCTTTCTTTCACTGCCGTTTGTGGGCTCTGCCGCTGCGTGAACTATTTGGCATGATGTATAGATAGCATTAGACATGATCATTGACTCTAGCTTAACTTTCCCATTTGCAAATCCCAGCAATTGCATTGAATAAGTACTCATGTTTATAAATACTACCATTCTTCACCTTTCAAAGATTTTTTGGCTCACATCGCTGGGGACTCCGAGGATTCTCGAGGCTTCCACAGTACCGTGGCTACTTATGCTGCCGCATTGGGAAGTGAAAATCTCACCATGGCAGTTTCACTTCTGCAGCGAATGGCAGCAGTTGCTACTACTGCAGTTGCCACATGGAAGCTTAAAAAGCCATGCTCGTGGCGGGGGACAGACTTCAGGGAACACTGGGCTGATGTGGCTTTTGGGGGACCCCGCGCTTGTTGGCCCAGTTGATGATTATTCTTGGTATGTGCCCCTGATGTGTTATTAGTTGGTTGGATTCAGAAGTGCTGATGGTATGCTCCGGTGTTTTGTTGTGCTTGCGTGCTTGCGTGCTTGGTAAGTTTGACCATGTCTAGCCGCTAGCCTACACTGGTGATCATCATGATCAATAGAAAGTAGAGAGAACCATTCTGGGCGCCTGCGATACAACTGATTTCGGAACCAAATGTTCAACCTCCAGAGTGGCCGGTTTTCCCCTCACAAAGTCATCACGTTGCTGCGTTGTTGGGGACCTTATTGTAAGCCATGCTCGGAAAAACAGTCGGTGCAGAACGATGGCACCGAAAGATGGGTGGCGAACCAAGTTTTTGACTGACATTGGCCCGTTGTTGTCTCCTCTTACTTATTTCTTACGTTATTTCCATACCCTCTCATGTCCTCTCACATTCCGACAACATATGTGTTTCGCCCGATCGATCAATAGTACCTTGGAACCTTCAGTCCAAATTCACATCGGAAAGATCACTGGAATTCTAATTGGAATTCATCTCATATCATTAGAATCCAGTTTGTCAAATTTTGTCAATAGATTCCTATCCTATCATTGCAGATAAACCAAGGAATATCAATACGCTCCTGTCCGATCCAATGATATCAACGGATTCCTATCCTCCCATTGGAATTCATTTCCACATCCCAGGTGCCCATGATTCATCTCCCCAGCGGTTACCAGGGTCGCCGCAGGGTCCGCTGCCCAGTGTGCTGGTGAATGGTCGCCCAGTGGCCCTGGGCCGACCGCAGTTGGCATGGATCCCGGCAGTGCCTTGGTTCCGTTAGTGCAACTGTTACCTCCCAGATAACTGCCATGTAACTGGTATATCCCTGGCTTTGAATTGACATACGGGGTATGCATTTAACTGATAACTGCCATGTAAGTGATAACTGCCATGTAACTGGTATGTATATGTGTTTGCATTTGTGTTTCCATTTGTATTTGTATGGTATGCACCCGGTATACAATTGGTATATGACTGTTCCATAACGGTATTGATCATGTTGAGTGGATATGCGCATAGTCGTACGATGCTTATATGATGCTTATTAGTGGTGTCGGTGTATATATATATATACATATATCATTTGCATATACACGTGGCATTGGTACAGAATGGCTATATGTCACTATTGGTTCACCCTTTGGGTTGATGGTTTGTTGTTATCATACTTGGTATGGTATGTAGGGGTAAAACTGTTTCAGGTTGGTTGAGACCTTGTGGTTTTCGGTGATTGTGATGGTTATAGATGCTTAACTGTTGGGGGTTATATCCAATAAATGAGGAACAAGTGTATAGATTACTCGTAGCTATCAACTCAAGTTGTGTGATGAACAAATACTTGTTTGCTCATTTTCTGTAATTTTCATAGGGGGTAAAGGGTTCACCTGCTGTCACGCCAGCCTATGCTTGATTGCAGAACAAGGTGTCATTACATTGTCACGAATAAGCAGCATCATCCAACGCCATAAAAAACGAATTAGCATCGTTGAAGCCACGTAGCATCAGAAGAAGCAGCACCAATATCACCGCAATCACGCGGCCAGCATTCTCCCAATCCTAGTAGACCAACAACTCTAACACAGAACATCGGATGCTGCTTCCTGGAGCCCAACACTTCGTTCATCTCAGGGATGCTCATCATGACAGGATAGATCATGAGTGGAGCAACGGGGTTCTGATGGCACGAACTAGGTATGGGCTTAATATCGCCCAAAAGTGAGATTGTGTTTTCAGACTGACCAGAAAGAGAGTAGTCTTCGTAGTCATCCATGGTACCACGATTTCAATTCACATCAGCTGGTGTTTGAGTAAGCATAATGTGGTACCGCTATGTGGAGACCGTAGGGGGTTGCATTACAGGCGGGTTGTACCACATGAGGGAAAGACATTAAAGTACCGGTTAGATCCCGTCAGTCAAACCATCACAAGGGAGTGTATACAGGCGTTTTCGCCGCAGCTAAAATGTTGAGTGTCCAAGGGAGTGTATACAAGCATTTTCACCGCAGCTAAAATGTGTCCAGCATGCTATTGTATTGAAAAAGATTGTCTTACTGCACTTGCTAATTGATGACCCAAATTGCCACTGTTGCTTGAGGAACCAAAATGATGTATTGAAGCAACCATGTAAGCCGACAGTAAGCCAACATGTGTTCTTGTTGGAGGCAAGTGACAGTGAGTTGAGTGATGATAGTTCTGCAGAATGCCCGCGGCTGAACAGAAAATCTGTAGTCTCGAAACTTGTGGTGTTTCAATGTTCCGATATTCATGCCAGGGGTATCATACCATTTTTATCTATTTGTTGGACCCATTCGCATGGATGTCCTCTACTTACTTCCTTGTTTCCATCTCTTGACTTTTTGTTGATGCTTAGTCCTATTTGGCATCTTGCTCCAACAATGGAAACCAACCATCACTAACTCGAATCAACATAAACTATCTTGACCAACCAGAATTAGCAGCAGAGAGCAACCATAGTCAGCACTGGCAAGCATCAACTAGTCACAGCATCTCCGTGTTCTTCGCTGCGCATTCAGGCAGAAGCTCTTCTGTTGCACTCGCCGTTGGACCGCCGGCCAGGGTGAAGCATCCCGCTACACTGAGAGTCACCATGGTTAACCAGGACCAACCATTTTTGGTCATGAATGAAAGTTATTAAGATATTGGGTGGCCAATATTGACCAGTCCTTACAATAGGCATTATTTAAAGAGTCACTTTGAACCATTGTTGATTTGAACCAAGAGGATACTGGTTCTAGACACCACGAACCAATGAGCTGTGATCCGCGGAGGTTTGTACATCAGGGGGTAGAACACCACTATATTATAAGCCATTACAATCACTACTAACGATCGTTTGTAGCCGTGAGAACCATCATCATGGACCATGATGAACCATCAATATGTCGCTTTTGAACCACAACAAACCATCATCAACCGGAATCAATCACCTGCATTACCATCATCATGATTGATTAAAACCATCATCAACATCATCAACATCATAAACCTTGAACTTATCATCGAAAGGGTTTACCATTCACCAACACGTCACCACCAGTACTCATCATTAACCACCAATATTATTCATTAACCATCAATATTGCTGTTTCACCATCATTCAACCATCATGGACCACCAATTCACCTCCCCTTGAATGGTTGACTAAATAGACCTAACCATCATAAACAATCATTTAACCCATTTTCTCATCATTCGTTCACTACATAGACTTAACCATCAAGCATCATCAGCCATCCATCATCATCCACCATCATTGATACCCAATCTCAATGAGATTTCACCAAATCAATCGTCAACCATCATTTTAAATGAGATGTAAATGTAAGTCTTAATCCAATCTTATACACAGACCATATATATAGACATAACCATTAGTCCTTCAGTACACAAACATAACCATCCTTATCATCCCTTCTCATCCATCCATCCATCCTTATCATCCCTTCCCATCCATCCATCCATCCTTCAACCGCCTTCCACTCACCACGCCTTGTCCCCAGGACTCCATGGCTCCCCAGCTGCTGCTCCAGCGCCCCGCGGATCCCTCGGGCGCCACGGCGCGCGCGCTGCACCTGCCGCCGCTGCAGCCGCGCGGCGCGGCGGGCGCCCCGCCG
>VSDK01012728.1:285551-302386 GCA_009767595.1 Symbiodinium kawagutii | reverse complement strand
TCGCTCCGCCTCCGGCTGCTGCTGCTGCTGCTGATAATGATGATGACGATGACGGCATCGAAACCAAATACCCCCTGTCTCCGCGACCTCAGGAGGGAGCTGAGGAGGAACGGGAAGGCTGGATCTTTTAGGGGTCCCGTGGAGGGATAGATCAACAAGGATGAGATGAGGAAAGTAAACCACCCCGAGCTTTGCCATAGCTGGTGATCTACCATGAAAGGTTGGCGTGTATTTATTGTTTTGGATTCTCCATTCTTTAGGGACATCCCGGGATATCCACACAGGCAATGTGTAGAGCCTGTACTGAACCCCGTCACTTCAGCTGCCTGACGTCCTGGGTACTCTGCTGGTTATGAGTAGTGCCGCCTCAGAGTTGATGTGCCACTCTGAACACCGGGCTCAGCTGCCATTCCGGCACGACGATGTTGGATTTCAGCAGTGCTGTACTCTTGAGCAGATCAACATGCACAACAGCTGTGACATTGAAACAAGCGGGCGGGGGGGGATGCAGTGGATACCTTTTCAGCAATGGCGTACCAAAAAGTGGGGCCACGCAAAGGGGTCCTTACAGTAGGTGGAAAAGGCCTGAGTTCGATCAGGGCTCGCTCTTTTGAAAGAGGTCTTCTACAACTCCTTTCAAGAGACTTTTGAGTTCGATCTCCCCCAACGGATCAAGCATCACGGGATCTCAGGGCTCCCCAGGGTCATAAGGTCTTGGCTGCGCAAGCGCAATCGAGTTCTTAGATCTTAGAGGATTTTGTATTCTCTCATCTCATACGGAGTTCTTGCCAAGGGTCTCTGACCGAGTATGCATGATGCGCTTCTAACCACTGAGGATGTTTGTGGGTCTCTCGCTGGGAGATTTTTTCTGAAGAACCTGGTAGCCATAGTCAGCTGAACGTGGCTCGCTTGCAGGCGGTGCGCAGGATCATGATCCTAGCGAAGGTGGTCAGCCAGGGCGAAAGGGTGGAGCTTCAGCCAGGCCAGAAACTGATACATGTAGGACTTCATGGGTGATGATGGTCAGCAATGGCTAGCGGGTAAGAACGATTAAGAATGGCTAATACTAATACATGTTCATATGGGTCAATCACGAACACGACTTGGAAAATTAGCACAGAAGCTGTCATAGATGGCTGGGTCGCTCCAACAATATAGAAGGGCCGAAGGGGTACATGGTTCCCCCAGGATCAGCAAAACCCTAGTCTCGGTGTTGCTTCAGTAATCAGAAACATTGCCAGAAGCGTAAAGGTCTTTATTCTACTTTTCCGCATGTTCGGAATATGTGGGTCGCAACATGAATAAGTTGCAGAAACCGGCTTTATTTGCGGGATAGGATTGAGTCATTCAGAACACTTGCTCGTCAGTGGCGCCACTCGTTTTTTCCTGTGCTATGCCTTGGAAGGCCACGACTTTCCGAAGCCTTGAACTGCCAACTCAGCTCAGCACCGACAGGCGACGCGGCCGCCCCCCTGCGGGGCGCCCCGTGGCGCGCCCAGGGCGATCTGGTGCCAGTGGCGCCAGCAGCGCCAGTGGCGCCGCAGCCGGCCCTGGGGGCGCAGCCGGAGCCACGGGCGGACCACCGGGCGGTGCACCGGGCGGCCGCGGTGGGCCGCAGGCCGTGCGCAGGCAGCTGCTGCGGAGAGCTCTGCGGCAACGACGGCAAGCGCAGAAAATGAGGCGACCGTGGTGGTCAGTAGAAGGAATTGTTTAATATATGTATACGATAAAGGTATAGGAGTTTATATTAGTATGATAAGATATGATAAGGGAATTTATATTAGTATGATAAGTTTAATATATGTTGTATTTGGATACGATATGATAAGGGTATATATGTTGTATACTGTTGTATATATTACGTTTACAATGTTTACAAAGGGTTTTGTGATGTTTTTTCTGAATGGTTGGTTTGCAAGTTGGATGATTGTGTGTGTGTGCCAAGTATTGATGTTTGTCACCATTTTTTAGGATGATAAGAGACATAAGAGTCTGTAGAGACTGAATATTCAATGATAATGTTGTTAGGAATCGTAATTAACAGGCACTGTTTCTAGATGGCACCTGGTCGAATTGAAGTACAGCAACTGCGTGATTGCTTGGAAGTGCTTGCATAATTTAGTGTGCTCACTTTCGTTCTGTAGCGGATGCTCATTGGCCATGCACGTGCCTTTCACTAGGGGCCACTAGTACGCGGTGCCGATCCAACGACATGTCAAGCTGCTGGACCTGAATCCTCTCCCAAAACGTCGCCCTTTCGTCCTGCCAGGGGTCAAAGAGCACGTCAAAACAAATTGTAGCCAAGACCACCCCGTTCACAACTATGTAGTTTACAGATATGCGTACGGTAAGCCGTTGTTACATGATGATGGGGATAAATCTTGCTTTCCTCGTGGTTGCCCCTGATATTGTGAACTAAAAGCTAGGAGTCGAGTTTGACTCAAAGAAGCTACCCTCCAACCACAGCGGTTTCATACATGGTACGACAAAGTTGCATGATATCGTTGATAGGCGTTCTGTGCCCATTCCAGGTAGCGAGTATGTGGTAACTCCAGTCATGAGGAAGGTAACGGTTATGATTTGTGACAGATGCTATGCCGTAGGAGCCATGAATGAAGTATCGAGTAGCCAGGTCACTCAGATGATTCGATCTCCTTCAGATCCAGCTGACTGGTTTACATGAAAACCATACCTGGTATATGTGTGTATGTCTTATTTGTAGACGTTTGTGCGTGTGCAACGATGTATAGGCAGCAACCCTAGTGGCACAGAGCCCCAGGGACCTGTCGACTGGCGGGCGAGAAGAGATGGCGCCAGATGGGAAGGCAGCTAAGGAGCGAACATGGCACATGGATGGAGGCAGCCATGGCGAAAATGACTCATGTGTCCAGTCAGAAAGGGGAGAGATTACACAAGCCAATACAAGCCCTTGAGTAGGAAGATGATGTATAAACACCAATGGGAACATGGGTCACAAGCAGAATTTGCAGTCATTGAAAGGCCAATGGTGATGATGTTGATGTTGATGTTGATGTTGATGTTGATGTTGATGTTGATGTTGATGTTGATGTTGATGTTGATGATGGTGATGATTTTGATGATGATGATGATGATGATGATGGTGATGATGATGCTGGATGGTTGATGGTGATGCTGGATGGGTGGTGGGGGTGGGGGTGGGGGATGGGTGGTGGTGGGTAGGTGCGAATGTTTAGGCTGTAGGATGCTCTAGATATTCGGACTATACATGGGTAGCAAGCACCGTTCCCTGGCACAGGAGGTGTCAAGTCCTAAACATGGCGACGAAGACGACAAGGAGCACATTGGAGGCGGGGAATCCTCAGTAGACCCAGTATTGACCTACATACCATTTATTCATCCATTTTGAATCAGCCTGTTACCTGTCAAACTTATGCTTTGGTGGTACACATATCCATTGGGAATGGCTCGCTCCTCTACCCACTGGAGCGTTTGATCAACGAATCACAACCATCAATGGCTTATCAATATCAGCAGCTAGCATAGCAGCTAGCTAGTTGCCTCCTAAGCCAATGACTCATCATTTTGACTCCAAGAACGGACTAGTAAACCATCAACTATCACTTAGAGTTAGTTTGCAGTTGCCCAATCAACCAAATAGTAACAATTCTGACTACCAAAACCTGCCACCACTGGGTCACCCCATGGCCCCAAAAGGCAACCGCTGGGCTGGCGGCAGCGGTGGCGCTGACACTGCTGGCCTTGGCGGACGTGGTGGACCATATCGTTCCTGGGAAGCGGTGGTTGGAGCTTAGGGGATCCACCGTGGATGGTTACCGCGACTGGGTGCCTATGCTTACATGATCCACTAGTGCTTAATGGTTGAGGAATGTTGAGTTTGGAATGAATGGAGTATTCATGATGATCATGATGATGATGATGATGATGATGATGATGATGATGATGATGATGATGGTGGTGGTGATGGTGGTGATGGTGGTGATGGTGATGATGATGATGATGATGATGATGATGATGATGATGATGATGTGGAAGTTAAAGAACCTCAATAGGTAAAGCATTTATGTCTTTGATGTGCGGTCCACTCCGTTTACCAGAAGGTAACGCTAGTGTTTGATCTTCACGTATGGGCGCTGCCTTCGTGGCCACGGCAACATTCTTCATAGAGCCTGAAAGCCATGGTTGTTTTTCTGGTGAAGTGATGCGACTGTTGGATGTAGCAATGGCTGGCGGTTTTGGCTACAGCAGCTTGTTCATGTAAACTCAGTCGAACCAATCCAGATTTGTTTTTAGAACTTTCTGTATCGAACATGTTTGTAGTCAGGATCACTCCAAACAGTTTTTGTTACACTCCAACTTGGAGTTTACCATCAGGTGCATCGGTAAGCATATTCCCAACTTGCAAGCCGAAAATGAGCATTACTTCCAGACCTAAGGTCAAAAGTGCGGTCCATGGATTGTAGGTTCCAACAAATCTATCAGATATGACCAGACGCAGATCCGAGAAATCCCAGGGGCACATCAAATGCATGGGGCCGTGATCTCGATGGATCACAGCATATCACAGTCAGATCCAAGGCTTGGAAAAGCCTGGACAACGGGTCCGTCAAGTGAGTGAGGAGGCGAGGCAGTGATAACTTGTTGAAAAATGTAACTTGCCAAAGCCCAATGGGAACATGGTGGAGATGTAACCACTGCATGGATGCAAGCGACAATTTAACAACGAAGCCGCAGCATCAACAACCGCAGTGCGGCAACAGCAGCAACAGGTAGTAGCAACACTTGCACTGGTCGTGCCAAAGCATCAGGGGATCTCCTCAGGTGACCCAATCAGTTCACCCAACTGTTGATGTGGTGATATGTGGTGATGTGGGTCTTCCCTGGAAGGAGCAGGGAAGCTTGGTTGAGAAGGGCAGAAGGGCAATGAAATGCAATGAATTAAGTTTGGAAGACCGACATTTCACCTGATCTATCTGTGCTTACATCGTTGCCAACACTTACACGGTCACCATATAAAGCGTGTGTGCCTGTGAACAATTGCATATATAGATGTACAGATTCATGAACGAACGCCTTCCAAAGATCTCTCCGTACCTTGGAAGCAAAAGCTCTCATTCAGCTACATGGGTCGTTGGATGATGTTTCTAGGAAAGCCGTTGCAACACTCGAGTCTACCACTGTGTTATGGAAACATAGCATTCTGCGAATCAGCATTTTCCGCTAAAGATCACCTGTTTTAAAGAAAGATAGGGGGAAGCAAAGGGGATCTCCAGCCATGAAATGGTATAAATGCATGTATACATTTTGTATGATTGTTGGTTAACTATTATTGGCCCCTGGCATTCATCATCATCTACCATCATCTACCATCATCAACTAACATCAACTAACATCAACCAGCCTAGTCTGATCGCGCATCCGTTTAGGCCAAGAAACAGGTGGATGCAGAGGCTCAGGCAGCTGCCAAACAGTTGGGACAGGAAGCTTTGCGGAGACGTTTGGAGGACAGCGATGTGACTCGTGGTTGTTCGGTTGGGTGGGTGGGTGGTTGGTTGGGTGGTTGGGTGGTTGGTTGGGTGGTTGGCTGGTTGGTTGGGTGGTTGGTTGGGTGGTTGGTTGGGTGGTTGGGCGGTTGGGTGGTTGATTGATATGACTGGCGAAATGCGGGCAATGCAATCGAATTCTCATGCACGTTAGCTGAGATGCCCCTGTTGTTTCAAGTGTCGGTGGTTCAAGGCCAGGTATGACCAGTAGTATCCAGTAATCACCATCAACAACCATTATATAATAACCATTGATCAGCCCATTAAGCACCATCAATAACCATCCAAGAAAAGCTCAGCGGCAAGCAACCAAGTCATCGACCACCGGCAATGATGCAGGCCTGTGCGAAGTTTACCAAGTAATGATGGGTGCCTCCAGTAGAGATGTTGATGATAAGCTCCTGAATTTTATATAGGTCCAGAACTGGTCTACCCAAAAAATTGCTGGAAACATCTCCAGCTGCCCGCCATTATAAACCACCACTATGAACCACTATGAACCACTATTGACCATATATGGTTTGCCATTATCAACCATTATTATATGCCCCTTTCAAAAGGGCACAACTTGATGCACAAACTGACGATGTTTGAAGGACACCATGAGAAAACACCGTGACTTGCAATATCAATCTGTCGCTTAAACTGTATTTAGATGCACAGTGGTAGTCAGCATATCGTTGTTTGATCCTATGAATGGCTCGGGGAGATGACTTGCAACGATGGAAAACTCGTTTGCAATAGGCATTTTGTTGCTTCGACATCGATGTGGCATCAGTGAGATGTAGAATCATCACCTCCCACATCATTTGGCATAGTGTTTCTCTGTAGTTCTGGACAATAATGTTTTTGAGATAAGTCCATCCTAGAATCCTGCACTGTCGGGCAGCTTCTCTATGTCGCAGTTGGCCAGGATGATTCTATGAACCTGGCATGAAAGCCTCACTGTAGTTCCTTCGATCGTAGTCTCAAACTTCACATGGGTGCGGCGTTGCTTTCCTTATCCTCGGGATGGTGGCACCCAACCATGCACCAAGAGGGTGCAGGAAGGTCCCTCCATGAGTTGCAGGAGATCCACTTAAGTGGAGGTGACTACAACTTCTACAGCAACTTGCTGTCCTCTGTCCAGGGCGAGGCGTGGCCCCAGGTACCACCAGCTGGACACTCAAAATTGCACGCTGTGGCCGCCTGCCATCTTGGCAATGGATCTTCATGCGACTTGAAAGATGATACCATCCAGTGTTTGAAATTCAGCCCATTTTTGCCAATCAGTTTTGCTTGCCATCATTTTCACGCTGATCCTGAATGAGCCGACCAGATTAAGAACTGGGCGACTGGAGTGTGAATGGTTTCAATCCCATCTGCCACATACATCACTGTGCAGTTTCCACTTGCTCTTCGGGGGAGGTACTTCAGTCCACTTTGCCATTTGCCTCCTGCACCGCGTCATTCCAATAGTTGCTGGATTTGTGGTACACAAATTGAATCAAATTGAGGGGTTACCGATTTTGGTGCCATTGACATCCTGTGAATGATGACTAATGCATGCTTGATATTGTCAAACTAGTGGTTGATCATTGATAACGGTTGAGATATGCTAATGTTGGTAAATCCATGGTACATTGATGGTTCATCGTGGCTAGCACCGGCCTCTAACTTGTGTTTTCCACATGGCTATGGGTCAAAACCCTTAGTCCCCCTGGTTCCCCTATCATTAACCATTGTTTTCCTTATGAACTTGTTGGTTATTATCTCCCATTTTTGGGTGGTTAACTGCTTGACCCAGCTCGCCATATATAGCTTGTTTATCCCCTATGGTTGCTAGTTGTTATCCCCTATTATTAACCAGCTAAACCAGCTATAAGTCACCATTGGTTGCTTCTTATAGCCGATTATTAACCATTAACCAACTAGCTAACCGTGTAGCCCAGCACCACGGCTCGAGCCCCAGCTCCACGAGCTCTTCAGATCGAGCGTCTTCGAGCTGTTCTTTCGGGTGCTGCAGCGAGACAACTGGAACGTGTTGGCCTCAAAACAGGAAGGGCTGGCAGTGCGGAACAATGATTAGGTTAGCTAGTAGATTAGATTGGAACATCAGTAGATCAATTAGATTAACTAGTAGATTAATTAGTAGACTAACTAGTAGTTTTAACTAGTAGATTTGATTTAGCTAGTAGATTAACTAGTAGTTTTGATTCGATTATTGGAACAATTAGTTTGCCAATGATTAGATGAGGTAGTAGTTGGGAGTTAGTACCCTCCTTGCAAAATTCCTGGAGCTGGAAGAATAGCTAATGATGTTATTTTTCATGAAGATGAAAGGTAGAAGAAATAAACAACAAAGTAGCATCAACATTTGCTGCTTAATGACCGTTTATAGTGATAAACACTGGTTGCAGTAGTGATCCCAGAATATCAGCGCGGACGGGGTTCGTTGGCAAACTGTTCTTCTTGGTCATTTGTGAGCATCCAACACGTGGGAAAGTAGAATGGTTGTCCAACGACTACAATATTTCACCCCCTCCTTGAATACCAAGGAGGATCAGATTTCGTTGGGGAAATGCCCACTACAGCAGCATATCATTTGATACGAGTTGAACAGGCCTCACAGGTCGCTGTGCGTGTCACTAACTGTGAGAGCCCAGGTGTTGGTTCAAGTAAGCAGTAGTCACGGACAAGAAAGCTGGTGAGCCTTATTGAACTTATCTGCTCGTGGATCTTGGTTGAGGTGTGCAGGTTATCATGAGCATTGTTTGATGGAAGCCCACCTGGGGGTTTGTGGAGGTGTCAACAGAAATTCACAGGTTTCTTCGGAATCAAAGATGTTCGGAAGAAGTGTACGGGAAGCAGTTGGGAGCATCCAAGTTTCAGGCCAGCTGTTTCTGTCATCATGGACCTCAATGCTATCTTCTTCTCCAGGTCACAAATGTTATCCCACGTTATGGATGAGTTGGATGTACTTGTGTTTCAAGGTTGAAGAGTTGCACGTAACAAGCATTGATGCAAGCACCAAGCATCGCAGCTTGTGAACAAACATTGCTACAGACGTCTTCGTGCCCCCGGGATTGATACTAGTCACTGGTCACGCTTCTTCATAGGTGCTGCCTAGCCACGAGTCGCAAATGGATTCCTTGTTCTTTCGAGTATAGGGCCCTGCTCATGTGAATCTCGCTTCTGCCCCAGAAATAGAATGTTTTGACTTCGTCACTTGTATACTGGAGGTGTTTTTTCCGCAGATCAAGATGTATCCTACTCAGGTTCTCATAAGCGTTGTTACATTCCGTGGTCATTCATGGTGTCCGTTTTAATTATTCCGCTTCCGTTCACCAGATGTGTCGACACATATGTTGTATACATGTGATGTATTTTGGCCTCATTGATCAGGATCTGTTTGAGAGAGGTGTGCATTGCTCTCTCGTGTAAATATCCAAATAAAGTTCTGCAAGCACTCGTACACATGTATCACGTGTGCAAGTTCACCAAGAACACTATATTCACATGTGTTTCTTTATAATTGTTGGCTAGTATCCCCTACCAACCATATCCCCTATTATTGACCATAAACCAGTACATAGATACATAGACTATACTTGTTCGTATGACAAGGGTACCGACCTTGACCAACCTTGGCTCCCAGGCCATTGGCGACGCGGACAGGAGGGTGAGTTGGATGAGACGCGTTTGGTGGATGCCTTGGCGGGTGAAGCCAACGTCTTCAGGCGACCCTGGGCAGGTGTGACCTGATAGCAACAAGGGGCCACCTTCGGAACATGTTAGAACCAGCAGCTAAGCCGCTGGGTAAAATGTGAATTCAAGCCGCTGGGCTCCAGCTGGCCGCGGGTGAAAATCGTTGGCCAGTCCTCCCTTTCTCAGTGATTCTTTTGTCCGGCAGGAGGCGCAAAGAACGCGAGCCACGCCCGGGAGAGCCACCCATGCGACCGAAGCGAGCCCTCTTCCTCTTCGACGCCTCTGCGTCGGGTGTGCCAGATTGTGATCCGAAAAGTTTCCGAGAAAAACTGATCCAGAAACATTGGTTTCCCATGGCTTGTCCAAGAAAACTGATCCAAGAAATTGAGTTCATCCTTCTTGTTCCAAGAAAAATGTTTCCAGACAAACAACTCAACCAGCTGATTTCAAAGGCACCAGCATGGGCCAAGTAGCATCGGCCCAATTAAAGACTAAGAAGAATTGATTCACAACCAAAGTATGGGTGTTGCTAACCTTTCTACACATTTCCTTGTTATCTAGGGCAGAAAAGGCGCTACGCCCCTCACCTCGAAATAGGTAACTTTCAGCCGAGGCATATCCAGTAATCAGATACCACACATGGATGACCTCCATCTTTGCTTAAGGGTCTTTCAAGACTTTGAATTTCTTCTCACTATCCACCTAAAGCTATGTCCTACCCAAGAAAACCCTCATCACCAAATTTCTTCGAAGCGCTTCCCTGGGAGCCCACCACAACTTGGGATGTTGCCATCCCGTCGAGCCCACGACACCAAGGTCCATGTATCGCTTCAACGGTTCAGACGGGCGCCTGCGTCGCACCTGCGAAACGGTGCCGCACTTGGTGAAGGGGAGCTCAACATGGGGACCTTGCAGCTGTCACCGTTGCTATCCATCGGTATCCATGCTTATCCCCTGCAAATTTCCAGGGTTATCCCAGATGAACTGGTGGGATACCCATCACTTCTTGGTGAATTTGGGTGATTTCATGGGCCAGGGGCACCTGCTGGACAGTGCTGTGCTCGCCCCAACAGCACAGTTTGGTGAGTTTGCTTCGCCAGATCTTGTCATTAATTGAATCGTAACCGCTATTAATCACTGATCAGTTGTGGTCAACAATCATTATATAATGGTTGTTTCTTGAATAATGGTCAATCATTGTGTCATGAACAACCATTAAAAAACATTTGCTAAATCAAAACAACCATTAACCATTGATAACAACAACATATGAGCTACTGTGCGGATTTTACGAAATTATTGCTATTCAATTTGCTGTGTGATAGGGGACAACTCTCGTTACGATAGCGACAGCGATGATGCCTTGTATGGAAGCATGTAATCAATTGGCTGCTGATGATTTGGATGCAATTTTCTTAGCATAAGATAGCTTGATGAGACAGTAGAGCGTCTTGCGGCATCGCATCGTAACCCACGAGGTACTGTGGCGCGAAGCTGCCAAGCTTCGCTATCCCCTTGTTTTGAACACCGCTGATCCCGGTTCTCCAAAACAATCCTTGATTCTGACCACAAATGCAGCTACGAAAAAAATGATAAATTTTCCCAAGTGATTTCTGTTTGCCCAGGGCGAAGGATGTGTTTTGGGAGCTCATTCCTCACATGTTTATCCCATCCTCAGCCATTGAAGATCACTTCCCGGGCTCTAGCCCAGCATCCAGGCAGTGATGATCATGGAAGCCTTGCAAGGCACAGGGCCTGGGCTCACGGGGTCAGATCCCATGCTATACCCGGTGTTGTAGGAAGACACCAGCTATGCATGGCAAAGTGGGGGATGGATGGTGTTTTATCATGGATTTGACCAAGATGAGATTCCGAATCACAGGTTTTTGTGGAGCATCTCATCAACGAGGATGATGGACAATGGTGGAGGCTTTTAAGGACCGATGAGAATGATGAAACTTGCCCCTTGCATCCCCTTGCAAAGCCAGGAATCTCATGGAATCTCCCAGTGTGTCGCTCCCCGAAAGCCAGACGCCACTGGGCCACTTCGAATCACACGAAGAAGAGAGCTTGCAGCCTTGCGCCACCAGTGCTACAGCACCATATGTGGTTCAGAGCAAGCCATGATACATTCACGCTTGCACCAATCCAAAAAAGACATGAATCGGGTCCAAAACTCGTGAAACCATGTTGCGGGGAGAGAATACTTTGTATTTGCATGCTGGATTGATTTGAATACCTGCAAGAATGGCCTGATTGCTTTGGTCCTAAAGCGTCATTGATTGTTACAGTGCATGGTTCTGGCTAAATTTGTCCCTGGATGGGGTCGGCTTTCCACTGGAAGAATGATCATAGAGTTGCTCCATACCATGATGGCATCTATAGCTTTCCAGGTTTTCCTGTGTTATTGCTCAGACGGCGCGGCAATTGGGTATCTAAGCCATATCAATCAGACATGTTTCAATCCTTCTAGTTATAGCGTTTTGGGCTTAACGCAAACAACATATCATAACCACACGGTTGATCAGCTTTAGTTGGAGTGGTCAATTGTCATAATTGTTCTTTAGCGAATCCGTAGTTATATGACCCATATTATCAAGAAATGTTTCAAACCAACAAACACAGCAATGATTCAGCTAAACACAATACACATGACATTTTTCTCGAAGCACAAACCTACAAGTTGCACTCAGGTAACATAGCACGGGGAAATCCCCTTCCGGTATCCACGAATGGTATCCGGCCAGCTAAGTTAGAGTACCAGAGAATACTTAGGGACCGTAAGGGACCCCGTAAGGGACCCCATAAGGGACCTAACCATTGGGCGATTGGATGCCATGTGGGACCATGGCCGGGCTTCCATGGCCGGGCTACGTTGAAGCCATTGCTGTTGAAGCTACACGGGCCTTGACGTGACAGGCCTCGAGGCTCGTTTCGACTACGCTGTGTATTGCCACGATGGAGACACTCCGCTCCAGGACCGGTCCTTCTCCGGTGTGCCTACAGGGCTTGATGATCAATGCTTACAGTGCTTTTTCCCAAGGGCCTCCATATCATTGGGTCGACATGGTCAATGGTTTTCCCAAGGGCCTCCATATCATTGGGTTGATATTGATGGTCAAAAATGATCATGGTCAAGTGCACATCAACCTTTGATGGTTCTTGCGAACACCCGATGTTGATGGACTGCTATGAGGTTAACCATCACAATGATATTGCTTGATAGGCCTCCTCATTGTTGATAATCATTGGTACCGTGAGTCATGAACCCCTAGTATTGACCATCAACAACCATTAATTATCATCAACCCCTAGTTATTCTTGGGTTGTTGACGGTTGTTGTTTGAACCCCTAGCCTTCCATCATCGATTGATCAACCTGGTCCGTGGTTGTTTGAACCCCTGGTATTGTCAACCTATCAAATATTTGACCTAGTAGTGATGAATCAATGTGGTTGACCAGTGGTTGACTAATATTTTTCCAACCAGTCAACCATCCGCTAGCGCAGGAGTTGGTGCCCTTCGGTCAGCCTCCGCCCGACGAACGCGGCAGATTGACGGTGGTGCGGATGCTGAGTCATCGATGTCCAGCTGTTGCCCAGCCACAGGTTGGTTCTGAAGCACCCATCAGCCAGCACGTCAATCGGACGATCCTCAGAATTCAATGGCTCCAAGAATGGTCATCCTCTTGGGGGATAGCTATCATCCTGTTGGGGGTGGATATTTTGAGGGCTCTCTGAGTTCGATGTCAGGTTCGATGTTTGATTTGTCATGTGGACTCTGATTGATAATAGCAAAGCATGCTGTTTTGTTGTGCTATCCACGCGCACGGCATCTTGTTTTGGGTCTGGTCATGTGTCTTGCAAATGCTTGTGAATACATGCTTGATAGATATGGTATTTGGAAATTCCGAGAGATTCACTGTATGAGCACTCAAGGTGTTGTTTGAAAGGCGTATGGTTTATAGCATTAAAATCACCCGCACCCAAATGTGAGAAGGTGTCAGGAATGAAATGAATCGCTGTCGCTGAATCGCACAGCCGTGTGAGTCAGGTTGAAGGTTTATGACTATGGCATACTATGGCTCAAAAATGCTCAAAATGATCAAGTGATGAAATGCAAAGCAAAACTGACTGACTCGTCAAACGCCTTCGGGACCCTGTTTTTGTACATGTAACTACTCGAAATCAGAATTTGACCACAGAGCCGCATGATGTGTCGTCCATTCTGCCCGCATTTCTAGTGGAGAGATCCCCCATGCAGGGTCAACGAAAACCGCGACCGTCAGGTTTCCAAGCTCGTGGCCAGCGCCCAGTGACCCGGTAGCGACACTGGTGGGACTGAGGGGCAGTCAAGGCACCAATGCCCAGCGCGGAGTCAACCAAGTAGTGGATGTGGTCGCAGACGGACCGCACCAATCGGAGGATAGCAACCGCCATGATTTTGGTGTCAAGTACATGACAGGGGAGATCAATGGTCCATTTGGGCATGGGTATGCCACCATTTGTTTCTGTGCGATTCTGTGCGTTCGCAAGGTATCATGCGGGCATGGCGACAACTACGCAAATCTGCAGTGACAACAAGGATTATCAGCAAAGCAACATGAACAACCAGCAATGCCACCATGCAATCCTATATATATTTATATTTCTATTTATATATATATAGAGAGAGAGAGAGAGTTGGTTGCATGATTGTGGTGAACGTAGCGGCTGGCACTGGTACAAAAGGGAATGTATGCCAGTTGTAAGTCAAGTAGCTGTATCGATGGACAGCCTTTGTTGAAGCACGTGGATAGGTTGGTAGGTGTTCAGTTTCCTATATTGTACCTTGAAATCAGCACTGGGCATGGTACTCCCACAAAATGTGAGATTTCGATCCCTGGAACGTGATCAGTCGGTCATGAGAATCGAGGTCTTAAATCCAAAGGAGGAAAACGCTATATATTGGTATACACATGGTCACCTCACCTCGTGCTGAGAAAGGAGTTGGAGTTGTTGGTGTCATGCTGATTGCTGCTATGGTGCATGATGCATCCACCCCAAACTTGCTGAAAGAGTACATGAAGCTCATGCAGCAAAAATGTACGCAGCCTTCAGTTTATAGAGCATCATGGGCCATTGGCCATAATTCGGCATTAACGACTATCATTAGTCATTGACAACCATCAACCATCAATTAGACTTCAATAGCCACAATCAATTGATGTCACACAACATATAGCCAACTCATAGTGGGTTGATTTTATGTCGATCTCAATATCAATGCAACAATCAACCTCTTGGTGGATTGGATTTTTGTAATGGGATGCCTCCTAACTGGAGAATCAGCCGCGAAACTGTCCATGTTAGCTGCCCAGCAGGCAAGGCGAATTGGGAACTGGGTATCCAAGCTCCACCTGGGAATGGAACTGTAAAATCATCAACGACTATTTTTTACAGCAAGAAGACCACAACAAAATGAGATGGTGGTTTCTTCAATTAGGGAGCCCAAATAAATGGTTGGTTTATTCCTATAACTGGCTAATAAAGGATGATTGGGGGGTCCTCTTTTTTGAGAAACACCCAGATGGCTAATGGTTTAGTGGTTGCTAGATGGTTAATACTCATATCATGATAGGTATTTATAGATGGTTAATAGATCATTGGCGTTGAAATCCGATTAGCAATAAATAGATGCTTCATAGATGGTTAATATATGGTAGTGGTAGATAGTGGCTGGTGAATAGATACCCAACAGTACCAACCTTCAACAGCGAATCGACTAAATATCCCTTCCTCAGCCCAGTTGATGTAAGGCTTGTCCATCAGCGGCGATTGTGAGCCAACCATTTCAACGTGTGGTCATAGCTCTTGCTACGTTAAGATTGGAGAATCAATGCTGATCATGTCACCTTCATATCTCACGCATTTGTGATGTACCCCCTGTGAATCCCTATTCTTGGTGATATTTGCTCATCACAATTGCCTCATTGTTGTTTTTCATCGGCTTTTTTGCTCACAGGTACTGTAGCTCTGGTGACAACACCGTTGAGGCCATCGAACAAGCCAGACAAAAGGTGCCGTGGGATGGGTGGCCATGCTTCAGGGCGATGATTATGTGAAACTACCTGGTTTATAGCTACGGCCATTGTCCGTGAGCAGTACATGTCAAGCAACGAGTAGTGACTACACTGTTGGGCACACTCTTCATGTTTGCTGGCTACTTGGCATTCTCAAAGCCTTTCTATTCGAGTCTCTATCCATACATGGGACTGTGCATAGCAAAGTATGCAATCTTGATCAGCAAGTAAATTCGTCCTCGATGCCCAGCTCCTCAATTGATGTTGCAATGACAGTAGCTCATTTGTATGATTTTTTGTGGATATGTTTATTTATGCGTAGGTGCTTGCTGACTTCTAGTCGTCAACGGTGCCCATCATATTGCAATACACTTCATGCCACAATTTGGGACACCAAACATCGAGTTTCCAAGCTTGCTGGCTGGCTGGCTGGCTCGCTCGCTCGCTTGCTTGCTTGGTCCATTGTTTGATTCATGGATTGTCATGTTCATAGCCAGGGAGATTGAGTGTTTGTGTGTTCGCTGTTTGCTGCAGTATCATCAGTGTGGAAGTACCCTTTTGGCCATTCCTTGGTCATATCTAAATATAATACCACCCCGCTTTAAGTTAATGATTCTAAAACGATCCAGCGTTGTGATCCCAAATACTCCAGCCACTCTTCGGTTTCTGGCTGTATTTTGTTTGTTTTTACGTTTGTTTATCATTTCTCCTTGTTATATAACCCCTATTAACCACTAGGAACCATGGATTATCCACCATAATTGGCAATGATTTACCGTCGTTCAGTATTTTCGCTGACCATCACCAACCATCATGGGCATTGCCCATCAACAACCAGCAACCATCATCAACCACACTTAATTAACCATGATGAACCATACTTAAATCCTATTGACAATTAAATGAAGTATTGAGTTACATTGAATCACGGCTATTGATCAGTATTTAATCATTGTTAACAACCAGACTAAGCGTCATTGACCATGATCAGCTATGATTAAATTCTAGTATATATCATTAGCCACATGCCACCATCAACATCCATCAATTCAGGTTACTAGAACATCCATCAATCATATAGTGGTTTCTCAAGATATGGGTGCCCCAAATCACATTTAATACTGAACCAACCATAACTTGTGGGTCTCCCATAGCTTGAGACACTCCCAAAAAGTTGGTGTATTGACAGGCTTCGCATTCCGGCGAAGCCCTAAGGGCTCGGAGCAATGGGGCGGGCTCAATATGTGGCGGTCAAGATTAAAGCAAAAATGCGTTGGAATAGCAAAATCTGACCAACTTTTCTGTTGGAGGCAGTGTTGTTAATGCAAAAAAAGTGCTGGAAAGTCAAAACCTGACCCCCAGGATTTTAAAAAAAAGGGGGGGTCAGGTTTTGACGCGAAACGCAACATATGCAAAATACACAAAGAGCAGCTTTGAAATTTCTGCGCTCCCAAACCTCAAAAAAACCTACTATTTACGACGTTTCGCCCACCTCGGAAGCTGGAAACACCGTAAATACCGATGTTTTTTCACACCAAGGTGCTC
>VSDK01012728.1:249203-270837 GCA_009767595.1 Symbiodinium kawagutii | reverse complement strand
AGCCGAAACTTCCGACGAAGCTTCCACCTGAGACTCATCAAGATGCAGCTCACATGCCACCTGGGGCAATATGGTAATCATGAATGGCCATGGCACAAATGGTCACTCATTGGCTTTTGGCCATTCATGATTTTTTTCACTCGGGGTACATGGTTTTGACCCGAGGCCAAATTTGGGCAAAGAAATCATGAGAGGTGGGGGGTCTATTATGAATGTAATCACATGCATGCAGCACCCCTGGCTGTTCACATCTCAGGGATCAGGTGATATTTGGCATTGACCCATTTGTTCATTACGGTTGGTTCCTGTTGGATATGGTCAATGTCCCCTATCATTGACAAAAACCTAGCAGCATCCGTCGATCCACTCTGTAGTTTTAATGATCCTCCCCTACGTATCTATGTGTACATAATAATAGATAGAAATATATAAGTATGTATCAGGTTACTTAATCACTATCAACAAGTCATCAATGTCCAGTACCATGTCTGGCCGCCATTGAATCAATATGGATGTTTCTCAAAATGCGGGTACGCCCAGTTATCATCCTTTATCAGTCATTCATTTTAATAAACCGACCATTTCAGGGGTTCCCTATGGCTTGAGAAACCACCATACACTTGTTTTACCATTCTTGTCTTTTTTTATCCCCTATTATGAACCATTATCAAACATTATCTATCATTATTAAACATTATTAGACATTACTAACCATTATAAAAGCATCAATAAAACCATTATTGAACCATATATAGTCGTTATATATCAACTAGTATTGATGGTTATAATCCATCTTATTTGACCATTCACCACCATCAACAAAACCATTCACCACTCCATCTGTCGATTGCTCACCGGTGACCTTCTGAGCTTCCAACACGAGATCTCTCGAGGAAAGACTTGGGACCTGGTACGAGGCTCGCATGGACGAGACCGACGATGACGAGTTAGTGGCTGCTAATCCAACAATCGAGTGCTTTGGGGCGTGTGAATGTGTGTGTGTGTGTCTACCATGATATGGATATAAAGCTACTTATGTACATTGTTAACTTCTTAGATATACATCTATGATCATCTATATGTGTATCATATACAGGTATAAAACTATCAAGGCGCAAGTCTACATATGCCATCCGGGTCGTATCTAGATGCTGGTTGCGCAACCACAGTTACAGCCCAGGCTGACAGCTTTGCCGAGAGGCGTTCAGCTTCGATCTTGGTCTCCACAGCTGTGACCATTGGACCTCACAAGTGGCCAGAAATGCGATTACCAAGCACTTGCGGTATCATTGTTGGGTGCTTCGGAAATCTCTGTGGATAGCAAACGTAGCTTTATGTATGCATGTATGTATGTATGCATGTATGCATGCATGTATGTGTACGAATATGTATCGAATAAACTCTTGAACTACTACATTTGATGAGAGCCTGATATGCCACTAGTGGGAGGGTTGTTTGGGATTGTTGAGTGTCAGGTTAAAGGACAACAAGCGAATGGAGGTTTCTTGAAAGGGGTATAGTTACGGGAGACTGGTTTCAAGCGCAGACTGCGAACAAGATGAGTTCAAGTTGCAAGTGATACTAAGTATGAATAATTCAAAAAATGTGTGCATAAACGTATATACAAATGCATCATGTATCTTTTATACATATATATCTATATTTACATACATAGATACATAGTTTTTGTGTACAGAAACAAATATACATATACATATATATATACATAAATATATATTCTGCATGAATATAAATAAGGATATACATAAACATAAAATCACATGCTTGAATGAACTAAATATCAGATCCACCTCCGTGCGTACTTGGTGCCCAGCTGGGTGCAGTGTCTTCCTGCACAGCAGCTGGTCTGCGTTCCTCCTGGTGGTGCGCCACAATCTCAAACAGCTAGGGATGCTGGTTAGAATGGTTGGTTGTATTAGCAATAACCGAAGGGTTGATTAAATATGATTGATGGACATGAATTGAGGATTAATTGGTGGACCAATGGCACAAAATGTTTGATAGTGCTTGATGGCCAACACTCCTCCCAGAAATCCTGTTTGATTCTGGGGAATGCACCAATCGAACGGCTCCTCGACCAACTTATAATGCCCTACATTTTAGATTTATACTGTCTTCAAATACGTACAAATATAAAGATATATATATATATATATATATATTCAAGTTTATATTTGTATCTAAATATTGTCTAAATATTATATGCATTAAATGGAAAACAGAATGTAGACGGAATATAGGGTACATACAAATATAGGATATCATGTACCTATACATTATGAATATATGTATATGTTTAGATGCATCTGTATATACAAATATTACATATGTGTATATATATATATTCACAATGTTGCCGCTATGACATACATAGTATATACATGTGTGTGCTCACGAAGTTTTGCCAGCTGCCTATGGGATTCCCGTCAGTGCCCTTGTTTGAGGTCACCATAATTTAGGCTGTAGGCTTCGACAACGGTGATGGTTGATAAAGTTGATATAGCAAGTTGATATCATCATTATGCTTAGTTGTGATACAGATGGTTCAAACATGTTCAGAAGAATCCCCAAAAAGAAATGATCCAAAAGAATTCACATTCGAATTTCCTCTAAAAACCAAGCTGACGCATTGCAACAGTTAGGTAGCTAGGTCCGGACCCAGGTCCTTCACAGGCGCAGGGGCGCGCAGAATGTTGAGGGCATCCTGGGAGGCATTCAGGCCGAAGTGGATGTTCACTCTTCAACCATCATTGAACAGTGGCGCTTAATGGTGGGTGGCCAATGATGATCAACCAAGTCTATCCATGTCTGCCGATAGCTGGTGATGGCTAGTGGTTGATGACAGTTCCCAATACCGATGTTCACCTTTTCGATTTTGTTGAGATTTGGGTCACAACCCAAGAAGCCGTCTCTCCGAGACAACGAAGACAAATGGCGCACGGTTACTTACTGATCGACTCAGTGGAAATGAAGCTGTCGCAATGCGGTTGGATGAGATTGTTTGTTCGTAAACTTCAGCACAAATGCTGGCTTCCTTATCCCAAATTAATCATAACTCTGGCTGTTTACTTGGGGGTGGCAAAGCTGAACAGCAAGACCCGTCAACCACCGCTAACCACCCGTTTATCAATCCAGGTAGGTCATAGATTTGTCAAGATGCCATCAACAAAAAAAAACCTGAAGGATGGACCGCCAGAACTACCTACTGAATTGGATGAACGGACTGATAGACACAGTCGGTGGCAGTTGATGACCAAGAACCGTTGACTATCAACTTCGCATGGAGGCCTGAAATACAACGCTTGGCCCCTGCTTGCACTCCCTAGTCACAGATGATGTTCCCTGCCATAACCCATCAACTAATCCAGGTCGGGATTTAGATGTGGCCGCACCTTGTCTGAGAGGTAGGGCTCCAGGTTGGCGTCCTGGATACAGAACCCATGGCAATGACAAGATCAATTTGAAATGAGCAATAATACAAACCTCCCGATCTTCAAGCGCAATTCCCAAGTGTACTGATGAAAGTTGCGAATTGCCTTGTGGATAATATGAAGTGTCTTCTGACCCAGCATTTTTTTGAATATCCCAACATAGTCGAACCACTATACTACACTGGATAATGATATGGATCCCCACTCACCCGGAAAGTAGTTCCAGAACCCGAAGGCGTCCCAAAGTTCCGATGTGCCCAAAAGTCGAACCTTGAAGAGCTTTGCACCGCCTCCATTTTTCAGTTCCACCTGAACAACAGCCATGAAACTCCCAGGCAAGCGATTGCAGCTGCTGTTGCTACTGATGCGTTTGCAAATCAACCAGGAAAAGCATCAACAGATCTGCGCAAAACAAACGAAAAACGTTCCAACAAACAGATTTTGTGAATTCTGAAGGGTTGGAACTTCGTGACTTGGATGCGAACAACTAACAGTGTCACCTCACCACAAAATCAGTTTCATTAAATTGCTAGCGATTAGAAGAAAATCCGATGACCCTTTACACAATCCTTGGAAGATGCATTGGTTGGACATGCCATTGATTGCCCCTGGGGGCAGCTCAACCCTGACTGCCCGCCTTCCAACGGCCCTTCTCCTCTTCTCGAAAGGTCAACACGCCTTCCAAGCCGTTCAGCTCAGGGCGCGCCTCCACAAAGCGCAACTCAGTTCGGTAGCTGCAGCCATGGAACCATGGAGCTGAGTCACGTGAGATTGTTGCATGTGTCCAAGGAAGCATCTGCCATTCCTGCCAGTCCCGCAGCACCGCTCCTTTTCCAGGTTTGGGCACCTAGACTTCGACCTAGCCCCACAATCATGCGCACCCATCAGTCATCCGTCTCAACATGAATGTGGCATTCTGGCCTGCCATGATCAAATGCGTCAAACAATTTGTTCACATAACCTACCACGCAATGGTCGTCAAAAGATTCCGGCGTCAGCCGGAAATCCCTCCAAGAAGAGAAATCTTTGTTGCAGCTAAGTACCTTCAAAGGTACCAAATGCTTGTACTTTTGAGCACGATCTTCAATAACATGGAAATCAGGTTTTTCCAACACTTGGTTTGTCATTGCTTCAATGACCTTTGTTCCCAAAGTTCCTTTGAGGCTGCCATGCCTATCTCGCAGCCCGCAATTCAGCGCCGCGGCGGCTGTCACGAATAACTTGCGCAAATTTAAAGCACTCCAGGCACGTGGGCATGGATCGTTTGCATGGATGTAATTGACAGCGCAATCTTTCGCGAAGTCTTTGAACTGCTCCGATTTTTGCGATCTGCCACCAAAAAGCATGGGAGCGCCAAAGGTGATACTTCGTACGTACAAGGAACCAAAACGCTTGCTGTCCAGTAGAAGTTGTTCCCAAGCCCAGAACAAACATAGCTGGGCATACATGCCGCCCACAGAATGCCCTGCGAAAACCAAACTCTGAGCACCCTTCTCTGCTGCATGTTTCAAGGTTTTCATGAAAAAACGTTTTTTCCAGTCAATGATGCCAACCATGCCCTCGTTTGCCCAATCGTTCACCCACAATCCCTCATTTTCATCAGCGGCCCGAGGATGGTCGTATTCCAGGCCCATACACCCGAGATCCAAAACGCCAGTGGTGCCAGCGAAAACAACGAACAAATGTTTGCCCATGGGCAAATCCGCTGAAACAACTGCGATCTTCATGGGTTTTCCCAAATCACACGGCCCGAGCCGGCTGCGCACATGGAAGGATGCATTTGCCATCTTCGGAGGTTTTGAGTCTTCGGTGCGAATCCAGTGACTCAGCACCGCTGCCACCAAATCAGCAAACTGCAGGCTGTTGTGAACATCGCTCGCATGCAGGCGGAGGTCTAAGGCTGAAGGCACCTGAGGAACTTGCTTAGCAAAGCGAGGCACTGCAACTGGCCGGCCGTTCCAACAGCAACTGAGCGCAAAATGCTGGGCTTCGCTGTGGCGCGACACGGATGTGGGCGCAGAGCCATCCAAGAGCAGAATGTTCCGTCCTTTCCTGGACCTGGGTATTGCCACCAGCTTGCCATTCACATCCACACAAGGATTCCACAAAGGTTCGCCCTGGCCGGTGCGCCTGCACAAGCGCCGGCTGCAAACCATCTTTGGGCGGCGCTCAAGCTCAGGATCCACAACAAGAACCCTGTCTTCATCATAATGGTAGCGTGCCAACACCTTCCCGTTCACCAGGCAACTGGATTGAAATTTGGATTCATTGTCCAGGCAAATGCTTGATGGAAGGCCGATGGCGGAAGCCTGCCGCGCCATCAAATCAACCATTAGAATTTTCTCAGCGCTCCAGGGCACTGCCACCACTAGGCCGTTCACTGCGCAACTGGAACGAAACTTTGCAGATCCCCCAGAGTCAATTTCTGACGGAAGATCGATGGCAAAAGCTTCACGCAATGCCGGATCAACCACTAGAACCTTCTCAGCATCATAGGGCACGGCCACCACTTTGCCATCTACCAAGCAACTGGAACGAAACTGCTCTCCGCACGCGTCAATTTCTGAGGGAAGATCGATGGCAAAAGCTTCACGCAGTGCTGGATCAACCACCAGAATTTTGTCAGCATCATAGGGCACTGCCACCACCTGGCCATTCACTGAGCAACTGGAAAAGAATTTTCCAGAACCATTGGAGCCAATCCCTGACGGAAGGTCAATGGTAAAAGTTTCATAGGATGCCGGATCAACCACTAGAACTTTCTTAGCATCGAAGGGCACAGCGACCACCTTGCCATTGACAGAACAAATGGACTCAAACTCAGACTCAAACCACGGCAAAATTGATTTCGATTTCCAGCGCTGGAGGTCTGAGGTGACGCCCGATGGGATGTCAATGGTGATGGCTTGCCCTGGCAAGGCAAAAGCATCCCCTGCTGTTCTTTTCGGCATTGCGTCAAGCCTACTTACAGCAAGCTTTCCCTTGAAGCCAACTGCGTGGACAGTCGCATTAAGGGTATGGCGAAGCACCTGTTGCTTAACAGGCTTGAATGAGAGATCAAATTGTTCCTGGTGGCAAAAACCCGCAAATCCCTCAATTATCCCCAGTTTTTCAAGAAATAGAAGTAGCAAATAAAACCTCAATCATA
This sequence comes from Symbiodinium kawagutii, assembly GCA_009767595.1. Taxonomy (NCBI): domain Eukaryota; class Dinophyceae; order Suessiales; family Symbiodiniaceae; genus Symbiodinium; species Symbiodinium kawagutii. Next base: position 264,237 of record VSDK01012728.1, on the reverse strand, counting down.
TAAATTAACCATGTGCTTCACAGTGATGAGAGCGACAAAGAATTAGGGCAACCCAGGTGCCAGCAATAAAGGCATAGCTAATGGTGTGCCACAACAGAACAATACCTAGCTCGACTGTAAAGCGAGCACCCAAGCCCAAACAGGCACTCTCAAAGTCCAAATTCATGGAGGTAACCCCCAACCATCCTCAAAGAATATGATTTTATTCAGGAAACAAACTGTTTCCCAAGGTTTGACCTTTGAAAATTCCCTCATCTTTACAGAGACTCCTCGTCCGCAAGAGTCCGCAAGAGTCTGCAAGAGTCCGCAAGTCAGTCTTCAACGCCATGGTAACATGCTCAGCACACAGCCCATGGTTGGCCTGCAAACCTTTCACTCGCACGGTCATGCCGATCTGCAACTCCTGGTGAGGCTTCTGTGGGCTCTACTTGGCCATAGGCCTTCAGCTGAAATACCAGAGATTCACTGGAAGATCGAGGCTACAACAGCAGATGATAAAGTACAAACATTCAGCTTGAAGTACAAACACTATCAAGGCGATTTATTTTTTCCAGCCCCCTAACCTTTTGTCTCCATTGCAGATGATAATAGAAAGGTGGACCTTCTTCTTTCAGCCTAGTTCTTCATTCTGCACTTGTCAATAAAGAAACGCAGAAACTTCCACCAGAAACGCAGAAACTTCCACCAACCAACAATCCCCACAGAGAAATTGCACTTTCAGCAGCTAAGCAGTCAAGACTCCGATGTCCTGACACCTAAGAATATGTCACCCTGCAACTATGGTTGGTATGCCATCCTCAACCAGCACCAACAACGGTTGTTTATTGATGGTCGGTCAAGAACTATCATTGCCACTATACCATCATTACCCATTGATAAATGGTAGTGAATCATTACACAACCATTATTGATGATTACTGCTGGTTGTTGACCCAATCATACCATTGTTTGCTTCTCATAGGAAAAATGGATGGCTGTGTTTTCTAATGTTGGCTCATCAAGCACCATTCTGCACCTTGACGGTCGGTGGCTGGGACGACGCCTGCGTCGGTGATGATCGTGTAGGATTCGCGGATAAGTTTTGGTGACTGAACAAAAGGTGATCAATAATCATTCACCAATACCTATCCATATCGCTGGTCCAAGTCAGAAAAGGGGGTTGATAAATCTCCCTGGACCAGCGATATGGAAGACTCTCCAACAAGAGCAATATAATGGCAGATTCAATTGCAACTGTGAAAAGGATGATTGATAAATGCGCACCTCCCAGTAGAACCTATGTACCACCACCGCCAACAGTGAGAATCTTGGTTCAGTGGAGGCCAAAATCATTGCACATGCCAACAAAGATGAGTCGTTGGAATTCCTATTTAGCATTGGATGTCCTTTTTCCCGGCTGACATGAGGATCTTCAAAATGAGTCACAACCAAAGACCATACAGCTGCCATGTGTCACGAGCAAAACTCTGGCACAACATGGGGGGAACAAAGACGACAAATGTCTGCTTACGCCTCTCTTGCAGCATCTTGCCTTAGAGAAGTGTCGCAAAAAAAAAAAGCAGTCGCCTGGCACAAACTCTATGGGATACCCAAAAAATTCAACACTGATGAAGCGTCATTGCACCCACTAGAGTCCCGTATACTACTTTTCTCGGTTGCCCATGTTTGATCTGCCTTTTGTAGTCAATTCACTGTACCCACCATAGTTGATACTCCACTTTTTGCTACAAAAAGGATGCGCCAGCCCGAGCTTCAAAAAATCATCTGGGCAGGGGATTGTTGCACATTTTTTGGGGGGCAATGGTGGTGAATAACCAACCAGAACTACCAATAGTCAATAGTGAGGGAGATGCCCCATTGATTGACACCGGTGAACTATACAAAAATAAGCTTGTGGTGTCCCCAACAACAAAGGCGATCTAGCTTAACAAATGTTTGTTGCATCACAACCTCCTCGAACTTTCGGGCCCCTTCTCTAGGAACTTACACCTCAATTATCCGGAACCTTCTGGAACCTGATCTGCCAACTGCACCAGAACTTGCTGGAACCTTGTTCGGAACCTTGCAGAACCTTGAGGCACCAATTGTGCCGGAACTTGCTGGAACCTTCTGGAACCTTGATCTGCCAACTGCACTGGAAACTGCCCCCGAAATGTCGGGAACCTACATTTGGGACCTGCATCGCACATCAAAGCCTAATAAAGCTTATATAGGCCGAAGAACCCATTAGCTGAGACTGTTGGGGGAAAAAACAACACTGGGGGATAATGGGCTGATTTCAAGCTTGGGTTGTTCCAAGTAACCTACATGTTGTTGAACAATGAGGGATAATCTATACTTCAAGGAATTCCCATCATGGATGTTCAACTGCCGAGTTTCCACCCACCCAGCGGTCCCAGTATGCCCGAGCTTCCATGGTTTTCCCCAATGGGGGTAGGGGGTAACCCCTCGTCGCCGGAAGGTTGGGACTAGTCGCATCAACTCCTTGGTTGGCATCAGCATCTGGTATCACTGACCAACATCCATGAATAGATAGGGCCTATAACCTTTAACCATGGTTTAATCAGGTATAGGATACCATTCACAATCACGGTTTAGTCCAGTATCCATGATTATATTCATGGTTTCAACAAGTCTCAACTATCATTAGCCATCATTTAGCCAACTATTGGTTGAACAGTATTGAGTCACATTCTATGGACCATAGCCAAGCAAACCACAAGCCATCGCAACGAGTAGAATGGACCAGGGCCCTGGAACCAGGGATGCCTTGGGTTCGCTTGGCTTCCCTTGGGTTCCCTTGGGTTTACTTGGGTTCGCTTGGGTTTGCTTGGGTTCCCTTGGGTTCCCTTGGGTTCCCTTGCGACTCCGCAGCTGCTGACCTCACACGAGGATACCAAGACCAGCTGTGATCCAGGAGCCCTTTGCTATACCCTCAACTATTGATGGAAAAGATTCGGCTAACCATTGAGGATCAAGTGAGGATCAAGACTGATCACCATTAATAGTGTTTTTATTGATTGACAATTGTCAGTCTTGGGATCACTATGTATACTGCACTGTGGAACCATTGTGAGGATACATTGTCACTTTTTACCACTTCAAGACATGGCTGAGATGATCAGGATTGGGGATCAATATGATACGGTACTGGTTCGTGGCGTGCCGCTCCTGTATCTACAAGGCAACTTCTGCGATATCCCTGGAGTTGCAGAAGCGCCCAAGGATCGAGCAGTGATTCTGGTGGAAACAATTCATAGTTGAAAGCAGGATGGCACGAAGTCGAGCGGGGTACAAAGTCTATGACCAATCAGATCACTTGGGAACTACTTTGGCATCCCAAACTTTTGATCTCAGGACATCGCTTGGACGCCGCTGCTTCCTTCGCCTTCTTCTGAAAATCGGCAAACGCCTCTGCACAAACGCTTCAGAGGTGTCCAAATCCTCATGTTGTCAAACCGGCTGCCCAGGACCAGAAAAAAAAGATTGTGTGGATGATCAGTGGCTACATGCCAGGCAAACTGACAACTCAGCAGACCCAACAACCGGGGCCTTCACAATCGTCTCAACCCCTCAACAAATTTTCAGAAACCCAACAATTTTGAAGAGGAAAACTGGTTCCTCACAGTGGGCCTTGAAGGACGGCATGGCCGCGCTGCCAAAATGTTGGGAAGATGCGTGGCGAAAACGTTTTGGTTTCAACGCAGGGTGTGTTGGTCACCAATGAAATGCAAGATGTGTACCAAACTTCATCCAAAATAGAATTTGGTCTTGGATGCTTGCCTGGGGACTGAGAACAAAATTTCACTGTCAGGACGTGCTGTCCTTCTGCCTGCCTTTCTTGAATTTCTGAGTTGGCAATTTCTTGAATTGCTAATTTCTTGTACCCTTTTCATCGGCACTTGGCACTAGCAGCTGCCGGACGGATCACGTGAACTCATTCGTCAAGAAATGCTGAAACATCCGCGCGTCATTGAATTTGCATTGCCCTGACCGTGCAAACCATATTTCTAAAGTGGCGTGGGCCTGCTATGTGCGTCTACATCCTACTATTTACACACACCTGGACAGTCCACAGGAAACGTGAAGCGGACACTGTCAACAGGTTCCATGATTGGCTATCTATTTTTGTGCGCTGCATATGTTTCTGTTCGAAGAAATCTGCACACGTGCCAGGGACGCCGTTCTGTCGCAGTGACCACAGAATCGAACAATTGATCAACCATTCCTTGAATTGTTCCCGCTGGTTGACATGGTCACTAACCATTTACCTACCGACGTCACCTGTACTGTGTACTCTGTCACGATGCCTGGCGGTTAAAGCCTCGGAAAACGATAGACCTTCATTGCATGTATTGCTTCAAGTTCAGACCGACGAAAGCGTCAAAATTGAAACATGTGTTTTGTTTTTTATTTCAACTGTTTTCATTTCCCATGGACACGAAGTGCGAATCGCTGCGAACTTTGTTCACACAAGGATTTCCTTGCCTGTCCAACTGTGAATTGTTCGTACCTTTCTTCTGGATGATTTCTCAACGAAAGTTTTGTTCGAAAAATTCAGTCAATGTACAAGTGAAGCAAGTTGCCATGAACAAAGTGCATATTTCACCCGAACAAAACATCGTGGGAATCTCACCGTCACCATCTATAACCGGTTGGCTTGGGCATCATCATCATCATCATCATCATCATCATCATCATCATCATCATCATCATCATCATCATCCGCGGTGGTTCTCGACAATTGTTTCTGGTTGTTCACCCTCGGAGGCCTGGCCCTTGGTAAGATCAGATGCCAATTTTTGTTTGGGCCGGTTTAGAAAGGTTGTTTCTGGTCGTGGCCGTTGCTGCGGTCCTACAAAGTATGTTTTTGACAAGCCGTTTTGTGTTTGATGTCTGGTGAGACGTTACGAAATATGCTTGTTGCCATCGCTGAAAAGTCACTGGGTCACTGAAACATTTTAGTTAAAAAACAAACCGCTGCAAAATCACCAGCTTTGGATGTGTGACATGCATTTTGCACCAAACACTTCAATTTGGCCACCGCATCTTTGCATGTTGTCCTTCCCACCGTGGTACGTCAAGAAAAATTTTGATTGCAGAGAAACAGAGAAAAAAGCAGAGACAGAAAGGACAGGGATAGAGAGAAAGAGAGACAAAAGAAATGGAGAAAAAAAGAGAAAAAAACAAGGGATTTTTTCATTTTTCATCATTTTTTCATCATTTTCTTCGTCATGTTTCATCTTTTTTTTTCATGTTTTTTATCATTTTCTTCGTCATTTACATTTTTTCCTTCATGTGTTTCTCCGTATTTTTTCCTCACCTTTTTCCTCAGGTTGTTCCTCACCTTCTTCTTCACCTTCTTTGTCCCGTATTTTTCCTGATCTGTTTGATCTTTTTAATCATTTTTCTCAATGTTTTTCATTTGTTTTCATCATTTTCTTCTTCATTTTCTTCATCATCTTACTCATCATTGTTTTTGTCATCTTCTCCCTCGTCTTCTTTTTCATTTTTTCCTCCATGTTTTGTTTTTCCTTCATCTTTTCATTTTGTTCTTCACCACGTTCTTCTTCCTCCTCTTCATCATCTTCGTCATCATTTTCTTCATCATCTTTATGAAAACCTTCATCATTTTTCATTTTCTTCTTCATCATCTGCTTCGTCATCTTCTCCATTTTCTTGGTCATCTTCTGAATCATCTTCTTTCCCATTTTTTCTTCATCTTCTTCGCTGTCTTCTTGTCTCTCTTCTTTTCCATTTCCTTCTTCATTTTCTTCTCCATCCGCTTCTTCATCTGCTTCTTCATCTGCTTTTTCATCTTTTTCTTCATCATCTTCATTTTTTCTTCATTTCCTTCTGTATTTTTTTCATCTTCATACCTTCACAACCGTCTCCATCTTCTTCATCATCCTCTTGATCTTCTTCTTCTCCTTTTCATTTTTTCATCATCTACTTTTTCACCTTCTTCGTCGTCTTCTTCGGCGTCTTCTTCGTCATCTTCTTCTTCATCTTCTTCGTTAAGATTCTTCGCCATCTTCTTGGTCACGTTCTTCGTTTTATCTGCTTCGTCGTCTTCCCCTTCTTCGTCGTCTTCTTTTTTACATTCTTCGTCATCTTCTTTACCGTCTTTTGCATCATTTTCGTCATTTTTTTCTTCGTCATTTTCTTAGTCCTCTTCTTGGTCATCATTTTTTCTGCTTTGTCATCTTCTTCTTCACCTTCTTCGTCGTCTTCTTCCCAGTCTTCTTCGTCATCTTCGTCACCACCTTCTTCGTCATTTTCTTCGCCATCTTCTTTTCCATCTTCTTCCTCCTCTTCTTCGTTCATCTCCTTCTTGTTCTGCTTCCTTTTTTCTTGTTCATCCTCTTCATCAAGTTCTTCATCATATTCTTCATTATTTCTTCATCATTTTTCCATCATAATCTTCAAAACCTTGTTTGTCGTCTGCTTCGCCGTCTTCTTCGCAATCTTCTTCCTCATCTTCTTCTTCACCTCCTCCGTCACCTTCTTCGTGGTCTTCTTCGTCATCTTCATCATCATCATCTTCTTCGCCATCTTCTTTTTCATCTTCCTCGACGTCTGTGTCTTCATCTCCTTTTCGATTTTTTGCTTCATCTTCCTTTTCAGCTTCCTCATCATCTGCTTCATCATCTTCTGCGACATCTTCTCCTTCATCTTCTTCGTCCTCTTCGTCTTTGTCTTCTTCAAAATTTTCTTCGTCATCTTCGTCCTCGTCCTCTCCGTCCTCTTCTTCTTCGTCGTCTTCTCCGTCACGTTCTTCGTCATTTTCTTCGCAGTCTTCCTTCGCGTCTTCTTCGCGATCTTTTTGGTCATCATCTTCTGCATCTTCTTCGCGACTGCTTCTTCATTTTCTGCGAAAACTTTTGGCCACTGACTCAAGCCGGCTGCGGTCAGAACGTAGGTGACACAAGCTACACTCAACAGGGTGGCGAAACAGCGCTACGTAAGTCAAGGTGAATTCACACCCGTGACTCTGGTTTCGCTACCTGTACAATTCTCGCCTGTTTTCGTGTTCTTTACAAGCTCTACACTACGTCCAGTGATACCATGAATTCCATGCATTTCCGGCATCTGTGGAGCCCTCGTTTTCGAGCTCCTTCTTTTCGCGTTTCAGCTTCCTCCATTTCTGTTTGGCCAACTTCGTCACTTCAGATTCAGCAGTTGGCTTGATGGACCAATGTCCATCCTTCATCACACTTCGCAGGAAGTTGCCATTCATATCCTTGGTGAGTGAATCAACAAGCATGATGCTCGCGTCGATCCATCTGATCTGGTCTGGATGTTCTATGCTCAGTTCTTCGGTCTCTTCACCGTTCTTTTCCCAGATCAACTGTCTCAATGCTGCCAGGTCAATAGACAATCTCTTGTCTGATGTCTTTAACAGCGTGGCTGACTGTAGATGTTCTTCCAGCGATTTGCAATCTGTCAACCAAATGTGCTTCATGAACTGCCTACTGGATTCCTCCCACTTGCGTAGGTCCAGCTGGTTACAGCAGTCACAGATCATGGCTCTGATCTTGAACCCTTCTTCAACTCCGCTGGTCATGGCATATGACTCAGCCTGTAGGGTCGATCTGCAGACTCGTTTGATCGTGGTCGATGACCAACCGATTGGGTAGAACTTAATCTCTTCTCCCTTCAGAAACTTCTGATCCACCAAAAGAGTCATTCGAGCTCTCTGTGATCTGTACGGTTCGAGCTTTCCCCGTACAACCTGCTGCTCATTTGACCAAGATGCATCGCTGACTGTACACAGGATGCAATCGTTCCAGCCGATCGCTCCAGCCTCGAAGTACAGTCCACTCTTCGAGTACTCCTGCGCATCCTTCACAACTGCGTTGCAGTAATGCAAGTCCTTGATCGTTGCCTTGCCGCATACAGATTGGAGCTTACTCACTCTGTAGCTCAAGTCAGGCCTGGCCTGTCGTGCGACCCACGACAGTGATCCAACTACACTTCGTAGTTGTGCATTTGCAGCGTCGTTTGCACGATCTGTTTTCTTCATCCCAGTCCTGAACTTCACTGGCTCGATCTTTTCTGCAGTTGACTGACAGGTAACACGGATGTTCCTGTTCTCATCTTGATCGATCTCACGTCCACAAAATCGAAAGTTCTTTTCTGAGAGCTTGCTCTTTTCAACGTGGAATGCTTCCAGGATCTTTTCCACAAAATGTTCATATCCTGGCTTTGTTGCGTATAATAAATCGCCCACATGACACGCAACCATCACTTTGATATCTCCTTCCTCCTGGTAAGTGAACAATGCTTTGCACTGCGAGTTCTGGTGCAATCCAATGTCTGTCAAGACTTTCTTCAGCTTTGCCCAGAAACGTCGCCCAGCATCTCTGGCGCCGTATATTGGCACTCTGGCCAACATCATAGCATCCTGCGGAGTGCTTTTGTCAGGCAATCCGCCTCGAGGTTGGCGTAGTAGCATCAACCTGTCCAACACCATACCATGGAAGTAAGCATTCGTGATGTCAATGCTGCGAATCAGCAATGAACAAGCTGCACACCAAGCAAGTAGAAGGTTCAGTGCCTCTACTTCTGCAGTAGGGCTGTCTGTGCGTATTTCAGAGTACGACTGTTCCAGGTCGCCTCGTGTAACCAATCTACTCTTGTACAATGGCGTGTGCTTCTTGCCTGGACGTTGCAGGTGCTCATGTTTATCAGTGTCTATCCACTGAGTAGGTATGGGCTTGCGCCCTTCCTTCAAGAGCTTTTGCAGAGTGTCTCCACTGACAACCTGCACTGCCATGAACTTCATCCACTTTTCCCACTCTGTGAGACGTGACTTATCCAGTCCATCTTTGGTGTCTTGATCTTCACGCTCGTAGTCAAACACCTTTCCTCGTGCCTTCTTCTTGGCGTTCTTGCTCATCTGGCCATCTGCGTTGTAGGCCTCAAACCTATCCTTTGCGAAGATACTGGTCTCTTCGCCTGTCTTGCGTTTTCCATCTTCAATGGCCTGTGAGTTCTTCAAGAAAAACACAGTCTTGCCAGTCCATTCTTTTCCAAGCATCTTCGTTCCAAGGTCATTGTTCCAAGTGTCTTGGATCACGTTGGAACCTCCTTTCTTGTAAGAGACTTCTGTGATTCTTCCTTTGGTGATCTTGTCCTTCGTGACAGGACAGTCCTTCACATCATCGATACTGAACAAGGCAATTCGTGGATCATTGTGCACACGAATCAACATGCCGAGTTTCTCATCATGATGCCATTCGTCTCTTGACACTTCTGCAATGTTCGCTCCTTCGAATCCTCGATCCGCCAATCTGACTCCGGATCCTTGGGTTCCAGTCCATTCCCAAGTTTGCACCAAGGGTGACGATGACGTCGCCCGTGACTCTGTTGCCCGTGACTCTGTCGGCGGCAACTGGAGTCCGGATAATCTCCGTCGGATCTGCGTCGGGACATCGTCCAAATGTTCGGAACTTCTCCGGCGAGATGGTGGCATCATCTCCATATCGGGTTCTGTTATTCCGGATTCTAGACTCTCTTCCGTTCCTTCACGTTGAGGAATCTGCGCTGCAGCATCTTCCATTTCCTGCTCAATCGGGTCATGCGGCGGCGTGACCGCTGGCTCGGTCATCGAGTAACCTCCGTCGCTATCTTCATCGCCCCATTCGCCTTCCTCCTCCGGAACAGGAGGTAGTTCACCTCGCATGTCGAGGTATCCCTGTTGTTGGGATCTTCCACCGAAGACAAATGGTTTCTGATTATGCAGAAACTGGTACGCTAATGCTTCGGAAGCGTTCACAGGTCGAAGTCGATCTGTCGCTACGCACGCGGGTGTTCCGCGATGCAAAACCCAAGCAAGCTTGTCACCGTCAAAACCGATGATCCTGCAAGCTGTTGACCATCCGCTCTGGTCCGTGCGGAAACAAACCAAATCTCCAACTCCGTATTCCTTCTGAATTGGTGCTGACTTCCTCAGAATAGCTCGCGATACGCGACTAGACATATCCGCTCGGATGAATGCCTTTCTCGCCTTCTCGCGAATCTTCGCGATCTTGCCAAACTCAGTGGTTCCGTCACTCGCCATTTGCAGTGACCCAAGATCTGCCCAAGAGTCTTCCTCAAATACCGTTCCCGGTTCCCTCGGCAGTCTTCCGAGTATGCACTGCACTGGGGCAAATCCCTTCACTCGAGACATCGAGTTTTTGGTGATAACGCTCTGGTTCAATGCTTCTGCAACCTGCTCCTGTCCAGCAAGCTTCAGTTCAGCAATGGCGCGTACCACCATGGCCTTGAGGAGACCTCCATGCCGTTCCGTACGGCCTATCATCTCAGGAGATTCAACCCCTATCGTTGTGATTGTGGTCCCTCGCGCAGCGAGTCCTGCCGCGAAATCGCCGCGGTTGTGCAGACCTCTGTCCGTGACCACTTCGTGAGGTTGACCTGCCCACGAGCACCACTTGTCCTGGAAGGCCTTTAGACAAGCACTGGAGCTCGGTTGGCTTCCTCCAACTCTCACAATGGTAGCCTGGTGGAAACACGTTCCTTGATCCACCATGGACAGGATACTGTACCTCTCACCATGGACATCTCTCACTTCGAAGATGTCTACACCAATGGCTCTGTTGAACTCGTATGTCCGTGGCAAGCTTACCTTAGCTGTCTGAGCTTTTGGCTTGTGCGCGTCACAGCCTTCACATCTCAAGGTTCTGGCTGCCTTCAAGAATTCAGGCTTTGCTCCTGAAGCTCTCAAGATCTCAAGCAACACTCGTGGAGCTACGTGTCCAAATTGCCTGTGCATCTTGCGCACCGCTATGCGTGTGGCTCTTGGCAGTGCCATCCACTGCTCTCTTCTTTCCTTCTCATCTTTGGGAAGGTTTGGAAGTGGGATCTCTTCCAACATCTGCTCCTCTTGGTCGAACAGCTCTTCAGCTTCTTGCTGACTTCTCATCTCTCTCATCTCTGCTGGCTGTTCAAGCTCATCACCATCTGGCAAATCCAGTGGTCCCATTTCATCCAATCTTTCTTCTTCTGCTTCTGCCGGAAATGCGTGACAAAATGTCACAATCGAGTGAAACATCTTCTCGAGTGCCTTCTGGAATTCAGGACACTTGTGAGCATCCTCGACAGTTCTTGCACTCTGAACTTGTCCTTCTTTGATGCCCATTCCTTCAAGGAGTTCACATCTTCCTTGCTGTGAATTGATATGTTTCCAGGTCCGTCCCACCTGGGTATGTCGTACCCTTGGATGATGTTGCAATCTTCTCCAAACTGAGCCGTGATGTACGTGCTCATGCAGTTCTTGCTTTCCACAGCTTCCACAACATCCATCATCTTGCCCTGGTCGAATCCCAGGTCCTTGACCACCGTTATCTGGTCATAATAATGCTTGTCCAAGCATTGATGCATGGACTTCAACTCCTTCTCGTTGGTGACCTTCATGATGTCATGTCCTGATGGAGTCAAGGGGGTTGAGAAGCCAAGCAAAATCAACAAAGCAAGTGAGGGGTTCCTACCTACATGTTTCCTCTTAACCTTGTGTGAACCTTGTGAACCTTTGACATGTTCAACATCCACTTGCCCAACATGCTCAACTCCCAACTCGCCAAAACCATCGCGCGGCGCCATGTACGCGCGAGATGCGGACATGTCATCCGTCTTGGTGAAACCAAGCAGCGCATCGCTGCGCTCGACCTGAATCAGGCCGCGGTGAAACTCGCCCTGCTGCCCTTTCGTCATGTTCGCGGCGTAGTAGCTCGCGACTCCTTTTCCCTTACGGTGAGCTCCTTCCACCACCCAGGGTGGAACCAACACCGAACACAGCAGCATTGGGCGTTCCCCTTCTGGGAATTCTTCTTCATTCCAACAGCTTCTTCTTCAGATCCTCTTCGCTGAGTCTTGGGCCTTGGAAGTACTTGAACTTCCCCTTTGGAGACTTTCCCCAACCTTTGGATCCCTTGGGGGTCCATTCTTCTTCTCCTTTTCCACCACCCTTCTTCCAACTTGGTGGTGGCATTGGAGGGCTCTTCGGCTGCATCTGGTTGGGCGCTTCCTTCAATCGCAGCGGGGATCTGCTGCGGTTGCGGCTCTCACGGTTGTCGAAGTCATCCTCCTCATCTTCATCCAACCGTGATGTCTGGGCAAGTCCAGCACTGCCATCATCATTGTCTCCATCACTGCTGTCGTCCAGTGAATCTCTTTCCTTCTCTTCCTCTTCACTGGATTCCTCTTCTGACTCCACATCTTTTACTTCTTCTTCTCCACCGAAGTCTGGAGCCTCATCATCTTCAACACCCGTTGCAGTCAAACCGGTGTTCTCCTCTTCTTTCTTACCTTCCTGCTTCTTCCCAGCAGGCTTTCTTTCGCCCTTCTCCTTGAGGACGATCTTCTTGGTCTCAACCTTCTTGCGGGGCTTCTCTCGTTCCTTCTTTTCCTTGCCCTTCTGGGCTGATCTGCCCCGGCTTCTTTCCTCCTTCTTGTCTTCAATCGCCGGTTGCAATCCTTCCTCTTCCTCTTCTGCCATCAGTTCCTCTCTGAGGCTTTGGATTGCTCTCTGAACATCTTCGTAACCGACCCGTTCCAAGATGTTGACCGCTGTGACTTGCAGGTCATGCACGATTCGTTTCAGGTTGCTCTTTGGATTGCCACCTGTATACATGGCATTTATGCCTTCTGGCAAAAGCCCGTCGGCCCTGAGAGAAAGACAAAATTCATGCTGCTGTTGCGTCGACAAGATGTCAACAGCAGTTTGCGCTAACTTCTCCTCAACGCCGATCTTCTTAGTCTCCTTGGCCACCTTCGCTTCAGGTGCCTTAGACTCACCTCGGCCTCGTGAGCGAGATCGTTTTTCCTTTCGCTCACGCTCCTCCTTCTCTCTCTTCTTCTTTTCCTTGCGCCTCCTTTGGGCTTCAGCTTCAGCCTCTCGTTCAGCCTGGAGGTCTGGGCTCACCTGCTCGTTGACGTAACCTCGCAGGTCCATCACCTTCGAAGCCCAAGCGACTCCCTTCTTGCACTCCTCCTGGCCTTCTGGAGTGTAGCACAAGCTGCACTTTCCATCTAAACACTCCTTCCGTGGCTCTTCAAGGAGGTGCACTTGGACGTCATGTGGCCTGTACATGTACCAGCGCTCCCTGATGGCCCTGTAGACCATGTTGGCAGCATGGTATGTCGCCTGACCATCATTGCCATCCATGATGACAATCACCAGTGAGGACTGGTCGTACTCAGGCTTCTGGCTCCAAGCTGTGATGCCTTTTGCAAGCTCCTTGAGGTTCTTCTCGAACTTCTTGTCCTTCATCAGCTGTTCCAAGCCCTTGAGTCCACCTCCAGGATGTTTGATGCCACTCTTGGTGGGCTTGACCTCGACATGGCTCATGTCAAGGAATTCGTAGACCACCTGCTCCGTTGGAAGCTTCCATCCTGGATGGCTTGCCTTCGTGTTGCAGGCATTGAGGTGCCATTCCATTGTTGTATGTACAACATCTTCCAAATCATCAGCCTCTGGCGTGCCCAGCGTAGGCCGTGGTCCCTTGAGCTTGCTCAGGTAGTTGGTGAGCCACTTCGAGTTCTCTGCAAGTGGTTTTCCCTTGGACCTTGTCATGGCCCTCTGGGTCTTCTCAAAGCCATAGCCCGTACCGACTATGTGTACCTTGCCCGTGTTCTCTTGGATGATTCCAGGTCCATCTCTCCAGCCACCTCCAGTACGGTAAGGTGCTTGCTGGGGTCCACCAACCATCTCGGGCTTGCTGACCTTCTTCTGCATCTTTTCCTTTTCCCGTTCCCCTGCCACCAGCGAGACTGGTGGTTGTTGCGTCCCTGCTCGAGAGAAAATGGCTGCGGCTTCCAAACATGACATGTCGTGACAACCTGAACACTCATGTACATGGTCGTGTTCAGAGTCGTGAACATGCAACCCAACATCATTGCCCAACGGGTTCCCCGTACGGTCCTTGTCTTCACCTTCTGCAGCTGCATGGTGGACGTGCTCGTTCTCTTCAACGTACAAGCACTTCCTTGATCCACCAGAGCAGAAAGTTGCTTGGTAATCCTCCGTTCCAATCCGTAAAGGCCGAAGGTGTCTTGGGAGTTTCCCGTTGCGATGTCGCATTGCCGTCTCCAATGCGCCGATGTCGATGCAGAACATGCGTCCCTGCTCGAGAGAAAAGGGCTGCGGCTTCCAAACATGACATGTCGTGACAACCTGAACACTCATGTACATGGTCGTGTTCAGAGTCGTGAACATGCAACCCAACATCGTTGCCAAACGGGTTCCCCGTACGGTCCTTGTCTTCACCTTCTGCAGCTGCATGGTGGACGTGCTCGTTCTCTTCAACGTACAAGCACTTCCTTGATCCACCAGAGCAGAAAGTTGCTTGGTAATCCTCCGTTCCAATCCGTAAAGGCCGAAGGTGTCTTGGGAGTTTCCCGTTGCGATGTCGCATTGCCGTCTCCAATGCGCCGATGTCGATGCAGAACAGTCCATTTTGCTTTGCTCGGCAAAGCTCAACTTCCACACCGTAATCCAGCAAGGTTGCTCTTCCAGCTCTCATGTCCTTCACCAAGCCCAATGTCGCCTGGTTTGGTAATGAGATCAGCAATGGCACAAACTGAGGACCTTCCAACTCGAAGGATTCAATCACCCCTGCCAGAGACTTCACCTCTGGCCCAATGTCAATGGCAAAAGGAATTCTGAACATCCTTGACGCCTTTGTTGCGCTGCCACCAACTCCGTTGTAGCTTTTCTCGGAGTGGACGTATTCCAAGGTAAAACCCTTGTTGCGCAACTTGGCAGCGGCGTTCTCGCGCCATGCTCTGCTGTGACACGTGGTGTTACAGCCCTCGTCGAGGACGGCCCATACTCCGCCATCCGGCTCAAGGATATCCACTTCACGGAGTTCCTGGTTGACAGTTCTAATGGGGAGTTGATTCTCGGGAGTCCAGTTGCGGTACTCGTCATATCCATGCCACGGGTCATATCCCCACTCGTCGCTGTCGGACCAACGACGTCCACCGACTGCCATGTGTGCCACTGGCTGGGGCGGGCGGTGGGGGTCCA
>VSDK01012728.1:203479-219600 GCA_009767595.1 Symbiodinium kawagutii | reverse complement strand
ACTCTTTCCGCACGATGTCTTGCTGTTCCAATGTTGTCTTGCTGTTCCAATGTTGCTCTGGAAGGATCGATGGATTCCAAATGAGGCCCGGCGGACAGACGTCATCATCCAGAAGATGATGCGTCATGACTTCCTACATAGCTCCTCTGACCTTCACTTTTTCAGGAAATCCCCGAAAGTCACAAGAAGCTGCCGACCATGATGAGTGATACCCCCTTCAGACAGGTTCAAAGATGCGAGGAACCGTTGCCAAAGATGCCAAAGCCAGGCAAGGACATTTGTCTCAGCAGTGGCTTGCTAAGTTCTTCCCTGTGAGCCCAGGGTGGTTCCAAAGATCCCTCAACCGAATAGGATCTTTCCACCAAATCTCATTATACAGAAGAAGGAAAAGATAGGAAAGGAAACACATGATGAAGATGATGAAGTTTCTAGATATTTCTCAGGTCCCACATATGTTCGAAACAATTCGGGGATCGTGTTTTTTCCGGTGCCAGGCCCTTCTGCGCACGCTGAGGACTGACACAACGTCTTGCAAATCTAATCTTAGCGCAGCTTGCTTTGGTTTACTCTTAGCTGTACAGGGTTTGCTCAGGGGACATGCTCTGGTCCAGTGCGGAGTGCCTCTTGATGATGCAAGCAAAACCGGAGAATCTGTTTTAGTTTATATATATTTCAGGGATCAATGTTTAGATGATCAGTAAAAATGGTGTTTGTGTAGCAAACTGGCAGGTTTGTGATTTATGTGGCAACCTTCGGACCAAATGCTCTACGTACTCTTTCATGCAGTTCACCGAGACTGATGATAGACAAAAATGCACCATAGAAGGCCCGAGGATGTAGGACTTGACCAATGGCATCAGCGATTTCCTCCTTGAAGTATCTGTCAGTTTGACAGCTGGCAAGCGAATCCAAGGAGACAAGTTGGTTGGTGTGGAAGCCTGATGATGCCAAGCCTGAACATGCGATTGTTCATGGTGATGTACCCACGAAATGAATGGTTTCACCAGTACAATGATCATTTTACGAATCGTTCGGGGGTACGTGGGACCCCCATATATGGTAATTCCTTTGCTTTGTACCTAGTGCGAGAGTCGAAATGAAGCGTTCGTAAACCATATCGCTCAAGTCTCCACAAATGTTGGGTGGCCATGGCATGTAATTCACGGTTACTCTTTGATGCATCAGTTGGCACTTCAGTTTCCATGTGAGGCATTGGAAATACTTACGAGGAACAGCATGCAACAGCTGCGGGAACAGCTTTCAAGCACTGCTGAGCTGAACGCCTCACCGTTGTGTGTCGTTGTGGGTTACTGCTGGCTTCAGCAGTTGGAGTTGCAGCTCCGGGGGGTTCCGTTCAGCAAGTCTTCCACTTCCAGGACTTCCCCAGTGCAACAAAGAAAGGGCTCCCCAGTTCCACTGGTTCAACCAGTTCCACCAGTTCCTTACTGTGAAGCAATCACCAGTCGTCCCAGTTTCTCAGTTCTGTTCGCTGAAAAAACCTCGGCCAAGCCGCCGCAATGGGCCCGGGTGTCCAGCCGCTGGGCCATGGACGCACGAGAACGCCTCGAATGGTGCAGAGCATCAAACCGGGCGAAGGAGTAGCGAACTCAGAAGAGGAAGATGATGGAAGATCATGGAAGTGGTTGCACTTGCTATCGCTTGATGTTATTGATGTGATCGGTCTGACTTGTTGTCATCGTGCCGCCTTTAGTTGTGATTTCGAAAGACCACCGTTTGGTTTGCAAAGAGCCCGCCGTTCGGTGTAGATTTGGACCTAGGTGGTGGCATGGCAGGTGCTTCCCTCAGACTTACAAAGCGGTGTTTGGACAGCTGGGAATTTAGTTTCTTCCCTATGCAAACCACTTAATATAGATAATGTAGTAAACATAGTTGATGGTGAGGGAATTACTGATTAAAAAATAGTTCTTCATTATTTGGAACACCAGTTCTTAAAGGTTTAATTCCTTCCCTATGCAGAACTGTGGATTGGGTCTAAATCTCGCGCGATAAGGAACTCTATGTGAAGCTCTGTATGTGTCGTGTGTGCGACGCGATAATCAATGTGAAGTTCTGGTTTGAGAGGAACGTGGCACTTGAGGCAATGCATGTATCATGCAGTTGGCAGTTTTTTGGTTACAGTTGGGATTAGACGTGGCTCTCAACGGTGCATTGTGAAGTTGAGATGTAGACAAAAGTACATACATCATTCCATTTCACTGCAAATAACATACCCCATGCGGGGGTTCTACCAAGCAAACCAGTTCTGAAGTCTCAAGGCCTACAAAGACCGCCAGCAGCAGGACCGAATCCAAGTCACAATAGCAAAATCTTGGACTACTTTCAGCCTGCTCTCATTCATGTGTTCATATGTGGGGATACCCAAACTTGTCGAACCCAACAAAGGGCTGGTCATGGCCCCAAAGACTTGCTGGGTTTTGCCACAGTCTCCCCGATGTATGCTTTACTGCTATTTCTTCTGCGAGCAAGCTCCCGTCAAGAGATCGCATTTTCCGGGACGTCTTGCATTCCACACATTACGGTGTTTAGTGTTGACACACAAAAAAGTTGGGACTTTTACCTGCAATAGACTTAAATGAGGTATGAGCAAAATCTGGAAACACTGAATTATTTGAGTTCCCAAGTGTCCATGATTCGCAATTGCAATGTTTGTTTCAGAAGCAGGATTTGCTGCATCGAACTGAGTATTTGGCCTCCATAGTGTCTGGCATTTCTGAAGTGGAGGCGCCTGTGGGCCAGAGTCAACGATCATCAGGAAGAAACCCAGTTCTCATGTGTATTCAAGGGGCGCATAGTAATCACTTGGGGAGTTCAACAGCCATTAAGGGAATCTGCAAGTGCCGACCAATGATATTTGTAGTGGTTTGCTGGACTGTACTCCGATTGCCTTGGAATTTGCACAGACACAGAAAGGTGAGTTTGTCCGCACTCGTGTCATAGGGTTGAATGTTAATCTTACAAAAACTATGTAAAACCCCATACTTCCATGCAAATAAATGCTCCCTTGAGCCTTGATTTCCAAGAAGATCAGCCTCTGTGAGAGGTCCCAGCTGGAGAAGACTTGAAAGGCACCTTGTTCTCTTCAACGGTGCCTCGGACCCTGTGTGTTGTTGATTCGTATTGCGCGTTGGAAACCACCCTGGACCTGGGCTGTTGTTATCCTTGGCACGAACGAGACTGAAACTTTCACGATCAGCTGTTTTTGTTACACCGAAGAGGATCCCTGAGTGTGCAACAATCCAAGCGAAGTCGCGCAATTCTTTGTGCAGGTGCCAGATGTGGTTTGTGTCGCCAGCAGTGCGCTGGGTCGATGTCACCCAAAGGCGGATTTCAACGTGAATTGCTTCATGATTTGACAGTTTGAGTATTTTGCTGAAACAGGGACCGGAACGAGCTTGGCGTTGGTTTTGACCCGAGCAGCGCAGGATGGTGCTTCTTGGCGGCGCATGGCTGCGACCTGAGCGACTGATGCTCACGTGGCTCACCTTCCCAACTTTCCGTGCTAAAACGCCCTAAAGGTTTACAGCCATGATGGTAAAACTTAGTTAATAGTGAACCACAGTAGTTTTTAATTGTTCCTTAGTAATGCAAGATCTACTTTGAGAAACCACTACCACTATGGTTAATAGTGGGTCACAAGCAATTTGCT
The DNA here is from genome assembly GCA_009767595.1 of Symbiodinium kawagutii. NCBI lineage: Eukaryota > Dinophyceae > Suessiales > Symbiodiniaceae > Symbiodinium > Symbiodinium kawagutii. The sequence continues at coordinate 215,933 of VSDK01012728.1, read as the reverse complement.
TAGTAATGGTCACAAGCCACCACCAAATTTGGAGCATCTGGCTAGCCACTATCCAACCTGGATGCCTCAGGTCCTGTCTCCAGAGAAGCGACGCTTTCCGCGAATGGCGTGGCCACAAGAGGTCTGTCCCCCGTTGTACCACATGGGATGAACAATGCAATAATGCAAGCACTAAACATGGGTGAAGGACGGTGAAGGTTTGCTTGAAGCATCCTGTCAGATCCTTGTGACCTTGACTTCCTCCAGATGTTCATGATGACTTCGCAGCCCATGCGTAGAGTCAAACTTAGCTGATCATCGATGTAGTACTTCAGAATCGTGTATGCTTCTATTTTACGACAACAATGTGAGGCAAAGACACAGACGGCAAACTTGGCTCAGATGGCCAATTCGGCCGTTGAAACCCATCGACCCTCTTGGCAGGCAGGGAAGGCACGAGATGTTCAAGTGCGAGTAGTCTGGAAACCATGGAAGTGGTACAAAGGGGATTTTCATCAGAATTGGCTAACTTTGTAGTGTAGAGGAGTGTGCTTAGGATTTCCTTGTGTCAAAATGCATACCATTTTTTCGCTGCATCCACAATCTCGATCTGGAAACAATCTATTTAATCTCTAAACAAGCTGTTTGGTTTCATCTATTGATTTCCAAATTTATTAAATCTATTTAAATCTCCATTCCTCCAAAAAGGAGTCCATCGTGCGTTTTACTCCTCGCGGTCTTCCAGGGCCATCCGTCATAGGAACACCAACAGCTGTTACTTAGCCAACTTACAGCTCGATCGCTATACAGTATTATTATACAAATATGGGGGTTTCTCAAAATAGGGATTTCCCAAATTGGTTTGTATATCGCTGTAAATGGTTCATAATTGGATGATTTGGGGGTACCCCTATTTTGACCAACCATCATATAACAGCTCTGGGATCACTTTGACTGTGAAGGAGCCATTGCCACCGGGGAATTTGACAGTTTGCGCAAGGTGGAGCGCCAATCTGCAGAGGTGCATCCAGCCAAGGTCTTACTTGCTCATCTTTGCTGACAAAGTTTTGAAACCAAAACTGATGTTTATTAATGGTCAATGATGGCTATTATTGATATATTGATTCATGGTTAACAACAATGGTCAATAATGGCTACTCATGGTTGTCTTTACTGCAATACCTGCAGTCTTGAAGCTTCAAAAACGCCATCCCTTCAAGAATTGAGACTCCTTGAGTCGTTCGAACGGAGATGTTTTCCGTTGAGTCGTTGCTTTGCTTTCCCATGGTCTCCGAGGAAAATCGAGATGGCCATTCCGTGGTACAACTGCAAGGGCACCAGGCATTGCAGGCCTCATGTTGCGTGTGTTCTCAGCGTATGGCCGTGGATTGCAACTGGCAACCTGAATTGAAATCAGCAACTCTTTGAACACAAAATAAGTGATTCTAGAGTATTTCTGTTATGATTTCCTGTATCATTTCTTGATTTCTTTAATCTCTTGGAGTTTCTCGCTCCAGGATTCTTGTTGGCACATGACTCGGGAGCTGGAAGCTCAATCCCAAGGACCTGGACCTGTGCCCAGAATTCGCGCTGCCATGGGTGGGATAACCAGCGCTGGTTCCCCTGGGTTCCCCTGGTGGAGGTTTCCTGTCAAACAGCACCAGGCTCAGCTCCACCAGGTACGGCACAGCAAGGCGCAGCATCGAATTCAGACCAATCTGCTCAAGGTGCCGCTGGGTTTTTTCGCACGGGCCTTGAAACCCAGCGGAAGCGGCACGGGTTCCAATCTTCTGCATATCTTGGTTTCTCTTGGGATGAAAAGACGTGGTATTTGTGGAGCTATTTCGGTGTTTTCGGAAGATTGGAACTGTTGATGGTGCGATAATGGAACCCAGTCTTGCGACAAAAACATGTGATGTAGTCATAGAACTTGGTTCAAGATCTGCCCTGCACTGCTCGACGATCAGGTGAAGGTTGTGCCTGGGATCCACTTGGATGCTTTGCAGGAGGATCATCGAGCCACTGAAGTGGGAAGACAGCAGAGGCGCCACCGGGACACTAGCGCTTTTTGACTTCTTAGACGATGAAAAAATCTGGGACATTGGGAAATCCATTTTTTAGAGGCATTTTTTAAGATCAACACGGGATGGTTGGCAAATGGATCTCCTTTGATTGGACAATCAAAACCTTGGCTGTGCTGGTGCCTGCCCAAGATCATGAGAAAGTGAGAAGGAGAGCATGGTGGAGCTCCAGTGCTAGTCATTCTGGAGCTGTTGAGTTTTGATTGATTTGTTGAAGACAACATGTCTGCAAGGCAGCAGTCTACCTGCAAAGTGTTTTTCTCCCAAGTCCGAGGCTCAGAGCTGTGAGATCTGCAGGGTTTCTCCTCAGCATCATGCCTTCCGAGATGTGAAGAGGTTCCCTTGATAAGAAGGTCTCTTTGGTGAGGAATTTTGAGGAGGTATTGCACATGCATTGCTCATGCATTGCACATGCATTGCACATGTTTCTGAGGCAGATAAGGCTGAACTGCAAGACATCACAACTCCCGAGATGCGATTCTCTCGCTTCTTCACGGCGTTGATGTATCACGGTCCTCCAGAGGCTGGAAAGTCTGATGCAGCGTTTGCAAGCCATCTGCAGAGGTTTACCCTGTTTTTGAAGATGTGAAACAATTTTGATTAATTATCTGAACACAGGAATACATTATGATACATTGCATATATTTGCCCACATGCAAAGACATATCAGGCACATATAATTGCCACTGGGCAGTGAGCACCGTCAACAACACTGGCTGCCTTGTCATAGGGAATTTAAACTTATTTGTTACGATGGGATGGTGTATTTTCCCATTTGGCTGATGAGGGTTGATTAGATTGTATGAGGTACGACCACCCACAGCAGCAATACAAAGAGCCTCCCAGCCAACCACTTCCAATCACTTGCAATCACATGAAATCACATGTGTACGATACTAAGTATGCAGATTTTTTCTTCCCACGACTCCCATGACATATTTGTTCACTTGGATCGCGACTTCGTTCAGAGATTCAACGCATAGCCATCAACGCCAGACCACAGCATCCCACCTGGTTCGCCTCGATGGCATGGATTCGGGCTGCACGTTGCCTGGCTGGATCTTGGCTGGTGCCGGGAGGGTGCCATCCTTGGGACAGGAACTTGCAAAACATGAAAGCGCCCAAAAGATTGCTGAAAGACTGTACTTGCCAAGCATGATTACAATCAAACATTATTTACAATTGCCATGTTCCAATTTGTTTAATTCAACACTGTATATTCTGTAACCAATGGAATACCCGAGATCTTCCCCAGAAGGTAAAGAGCAACCGAGCCAGAGCACCCTGAGAGGACTTGCAATGAGGTGTTTTTCTTACTTTGAGGAAGGGCACCAGAGTCCCGGGAGAGGGTTTGCTCACCTTCGTTGGATCAGACTTTCTCAGGTTCAAGTTCTCCATCTTGGATGGGGGAAAGAGCGTGCGCCGAGAGGAAAGACTTCCGAGGAAAACCATGGTGCTCCTGGCATGTTGGAAGGGCATTCGCCCCTTGGGAGCCGATGGAAGCCCCTGCTGGCAGGATGACCTAAACCTCCCCTACAAAGTTGTGACAGGAGCCCCCAATGTGGGAATCTCCAAAAAGGAAACCATTGCACTTTGGAGCTACAATACATGATTATTATTGCACACTTGCAAGTACAAAATATTACGGGATTTGACATCTTTTTACAGTTCGCAACGAGTTCAGAGTGTGTACTCCTGGCCAGCCGCCGGCCATTGTGGGTGCTGTGGAGCCAGCCCCCGCTGCTGACTCAGACCTCAGACCGACTCAGACCAAGCTGCTTCTTGGGACTCCGAAAAACATCATGAAGAGTAACAGCAGTTCTTTATTTCTACACCGGTCACAACAGTTTGGTAGCGAGCAACAGCCACACTGCGGTATCGCGTCCAAGGTCTTCTCCAGTGGCCATTATTTCGAGGTGAAGGTCATGAGCCTTTTCCAGTCTGTGAGCGCAGCTGACAGGCCGACAGTGGGACGAGGTTTGCTGTGCATGTTACATGTTTGACCCATGTTCCACCATTGGAACCATGTCTAGCCTACACTGAGAGAAGGGGTTACACTATGTCACACCATGTTCCATCTTCATTTGCCAAGGGGAGGGCACCAGAGAGCAGCAACACGTAACCCATAGCCCTGCCACGCCATGCAGCAGGCCCAAAGTCTGCGAGATCTATGGCCGAACAGCAGGTGAGCTGCGATTGGTTGCTGCTAGTTGGGGATGCCCATTGAACATCACTGAACTCATTCCTATCATGGGAATATGTGCTATTTCAAGCAATGCCGCCGTCTTCAAGCAGAGTCCATCTGTCTTGTCACAGCTTCTGCTATCTGGAGTTGCTCTTAGACAAGCATTTAGCAGGGGCAGGAATTGCGAATCACGTGCGACTCTTGCAGTGAACTCTTGCCCGGCTTGGCGTCTCTAGCACCTGTTTCAACCAGATGTTTCTGGATTCAATGCCAGGTTTCGTCATCATCGTCATCATTGTCATTTTCATGAATATGATCGCAACCATCATAGTCGTCGTCAGCATCGCCATCGTAGTTCATTTTCACAATGGTTTTCTTCATCATACCTATTTTTATCTTCTGTCTTATCACAAGAACACTTCTCATTGCTTTCTTCTGATCAAAAGCTTGTTTGTTTTCCTAATTGCTTAGACGTTGTTGCCTTGCATCTTTGCTACATAGAATTGGCAGCCAAGGTAGTTTAGTTCCTTGCAGCTTCCTTCAGGCCTCTAGCCATGTGTTCTTCATGTGGAGGTATTGTCTTGGGATTCAAGGGCGCTCGACCAGATGAAGATGACCAGTCCAAAGCTCAGCGTCAGGGATTGATGGCACCTGGATTCCAAGCCCTGGAAATGACTGGCTACAGTTGCTGCTGCTTCTGCTACAACTAAGCAGATCCAAGCAGATCTAAGCAGGTCCAAGCAGATAAAAGCAGATCTGAACAGATGTAAGCAGTAATTTTGAAAATATTTGTTGGATCTGCATCTTGGTGGATTCGTGGGATAGCTTTTTAGCTGCGTTGTTCTTCGCGAGACTGGTGCTGATCAACAAAGTCTGCATCTGCCAAGATGCTGGAAGTTGTGATGGAAACGACGGCCTTTTGCCCTTCAACGGAAACTAGCCTTAATCCACCAAATGTATCGAGGAACCTCCCAGCAGCTTAGCCAATACCTAGAATTTTGTACGTCTATTTCTCAAATATCTACCAGAGAGCCACAGTTCCAACACGTTGCAACCCATGTTGACAATTAGCATAATTAGCCCTATAGAATCAGCCCTATTCTAGTGCTGGGCGGCGGCGACCATCATATTAATTCGCATATGTGCCCAATTGAGACGCAGTCCAACACCTTCACAAAGCTAGTTGATATCAACACCAGAAGGAAAGCTTTAAAGGTGAAACACCTTCCCAGTCCAACACCAAACTAAAGGGGGAAGCTCGCGAGAGCTCTTGACTTGTGGAAGAGCAATTTACGCGATCGGTCGACAGCAAGCCCGGGAAGCTGTGAGAGATTGGTTGACAATGTCGGCATCTTGCCCCAGAGGTCCCGTGCAAGAGCGGAAGCAATGGCAAGCCACCCCAAATTCTCAGGAATCGTCCATAGGCATTTGGACACCAGCCAATTAGGAATCCACATTAGCTAAGAAACATACATACCCTCGGTTAGCCAACTTTTTTTTGTTTGCCAAAATGTCAGTTGGGTGTAGCCTAGGTAACAAAACAGTTGGCAAAAGATACAAGGATCATTCCTTGGCGACGCGTTGATCGTTTTCCCTTCAAGGTTGGCGAAGGATGCCTCCAGTGTGGCAAATTCCTGGTGCATTTCGTCGAACGGGTGCGCCGATCAGCGCTATTTTTGCAATGTTGTGTAATGGTAGACCACTCTCAGTTGACCTTAGATAGCTGGTGATTTACCATCAAATATGGGGCTTTATCAAAATGGATCTAACACTACCCTCAAGGTCGCTTTGGGGCCATAGCGTACAGTTCAATCTCTGCCATGAACTGCTCAAGCGTCCGCATCCATGGATGCAAAGCTACCATAATTGCATGGTATTGGAATTTTGGTTTCTTTTTCTTGGAAAAAGAGTCTTGCGATGACCATTTGGAGCCTAAAACCAGGGCTCATCAGAATGGTGGTGCCTTTACGCTTCTCCACCTGAGAGCCACGAACACATGGAAATTCCCAATGACTTTGTTGGAAATTTCCAATTTGCATGACATTCTCAGCTTCCCGTCGCAGCCAGGTGGTTCTTCTCGCAGAAGGGGCGGCCCAATCCCCAGCTCCATCGGCCCACCAGCCAGGCGTCTGATTGGGACCAGGGACCATGGGTACCATGTGCCACAGATACGACGCTTGGGGGATCAAAAGTGTCCACTACAAACCTGACATGTCGATGCATAGTTTTCGTGGCATAGAAAACCAGACGGGGACTACTGGACAGATTGAAGCAGTAGATCCCAAAGTTCACAAGTTGAGCGTAAAGAATGACCAGCCAGTTCATGAAGTCCTGAGTCTTGCTTTTGACCGAAACATTCTATCTCTGCTGATCATTCACCGGAGACAGAAGCAGCCATTACAAGTAGTACCCGCACGAGCCGGGGGCGGAAGTTTCTAAGCCCAAGCTTATAGATGCCTAAAGGGAAAACACTTGTGCCTATAGGATGCAGCGACAGACAATCATCAGCATAACAAAGACACCACAACAAAATAAGCATCACAAAATCACCAGCAGAACAAAATCACCAGCGTGCAAATCACCAGCAGCAGCCGACAGGCGACGACTTGACGTCTTGCAACAAAGCAAGCAACCAATCATGAAAGGACGTGTCGAAGATATAAGGATGAATGGTGAGTGATGGTGAGTGAAGGTGAGTGGTGATGATGATGATGATGATGATGATGATGATGATGATGATGATGATGATGGTACTGATGAAGACAATGATGATGACAATGAAAACGTTGGCACCAATCACCGGCAAATTAGAAAGAACAGCACCAAATCGCGATTCCAACGAAAACACTGGCATTAAATCTCCGGAAGATCAAAATCGCCGCCCCGAAATCAGAAGAAAAACGTCAGTGGAAGAATGGCCGGGGCATTTAGAAAGAAAGCTTCAAAGAATGGAATCACAATGGAATCAACCTGCAAGGAATCAACCTGCAAGGAATCAACCTACAAGGGAATGCTGCAAACGCACAGGTGCAGGAAGGGCTGCATGACTGAAGACTGCTACGCTGTTGCACCGCATGTGGAGAAACAGCGGAAGCCACAAAATACATACAACTATAAGATACTATGAGCAAACCGTCACACAAAATGACGCTTCTTTTCTCCAACTCCTGCAGCGCGACCATTGCGAAATGCAAGCCCAGAGCAGATGCAGCAAATACCACCCTTGTCACACAGATGTGCTTCGCAGCTTTCCGATGTAATCCGGTCACATGAAGCAAGCCCGAACCAAGCCCGACTCGAACCGAGACTTCCTCACTTTTGCACTTTCAAAGAACATCAGCACGCCCGAAGTACCACGCCTGTCACACAAAATGATGATTTTGCATCTCTGCAACATACCCGCTCGCAGCGCTACAAGCATGGAGTGCACATCATAGCTGAGATGTTCGGTTGTGAGGTGGTGCGTTGTGTGGTGGTTTGTCATGTGCTGGCATTTTACGTGCTGGTGCGCTCCGTGCTGGTGTGTTTTGTGGTGGTGTGCAATGTGGTCTTGTATACGTTCTGGTGTCTTATCAAGTTGTGACATTGTTTTGAACATCGGCAACACGGAAGTTTTGTTACTTCGCAAGTGAACTTCCTTTGACAAACATCAGCCTTTTCACAGCCAAATGATACTTCCATATCAACGACCCTGCTTCCATCAACGAATTCATCCTCACTGCATGTGATGGTGCCTGCCAGATGCGCGCCACCATGGAGATACGCCCCTCCTGGCACCGGACAGTGGGCTCTCAGGGTGCCCAGCTAAGGTGCAATTCGGGGGCTTCTGTTCGTGGTGATTGAAACTGGGATTCTTTGGAGAATGTGTGGTACACCAAATCGTAGCTAGACCACTGTGGTTTGTTGAAAGCCAATTGGCTGTGGTTTGTTTCCCCTTAAAATGGTTGGTTATTAACCCCTATTATTGTTGGTTAATATTAACCCATAGCCAATTGATTGGAGGTTGAATTTGGTGGTCCGCTTGCAGACGAGGTACTGATTCATAACCTTGGAGGTTGCAGGTCAGCGACGATGTAGCATGGCTTAGCATCTGCCGGGGGCCCGTTGAACTCAGAGGCTGACCGGCTGGACAAGCAGGTGAAGTGCTCTCCACGGTTGTGGGGACGACTGCTTGCGATGCTGCTTGCCACGAATCCTGTTGCGAATGGCGGGACTACAATTTTGAATGTAGTGGGTTGAAACTATCACTAAAGCTAAGAGGATTGGATTCGATCACTACTGTAGCTATAAATCCATTTGATTGCTTCGGCAAAACTATTGCTCATAGTGACTGCGATTGAAGATCTTGGCTTCCAAAAGCCTGTTGACTGTGTCCCTACTACTATAGCTACTATACAGTACTGTATACACAATTGTAATTCCAAAGTCATTTGTAATTCGCATTTTATCAAGGACGAAGAACAGAATGCACGGCGCGAACAAATAATCTCAGTGGTATTTCAATGAGATGTCGGACAATGTCTCCCTATTTGGAACAGCTGAACATGTACTCCATAGATCAGATTGAACAGCTGCAGCTTGCAAACATACTCTTTGGAGATCATCTTTTTGTTCTTGCCGGTATGTGTTTACTGCCGCATGCCGTTTCAATGACTTCATCCTTCTCAACATCATGCCTGCCAGTGATGGACATTTTTCAGCCATGTGTTTTGGTAAATCCCTTAGTTCGTTCCAAACAATCCCGACTCAGACGTGATTGTGCGAAGCCGTGGGTATTGCACCTCTCTCACACTAGGGTTTCATTTGGGTTGCCAGCCTTGGTGTGATATCACTTTGTAGTGAAGGTGAGTTAGGAAAAAACCATCAGCAGGTTCCAGGCAAACTTCTTTCTTTTCTCAGTTGTTTGAGCTGTTTGACATTTCATAATTTCCACAGTACGACATGAGACGTGCGATGTAGATAGTCTCATCGCTTTTGAGTCTGGCCACCCTGCTCATTAAGTCGGTTGCCCCTCTTCCGGCTCATGTCGACAGCAGGTGCACTTGGCCGCCGCTTTGCAAAGGGCCAGGTCATTTGCAACGACAATTTGACAGATCCTCAGAGTCCTCAGAGTCCTTGTCACCTGTTGTCCTAAGTGACTGCAGGGTTGACTTGGCATTGACTTTGACCACTTGGCGGCTTCACGAATGCCCAGCCTTGGACTTGCCTTCCGGGGTGAAGTTTTCATCCCTGAGGACTGGTCTTGGGCTCTACAAGAGGGCGATACATTGGGGCTGCTGGTACGGAGCCTATCTGCCTGGCTGTCTTTCCTTCCAGGTTGTTTTTCAATGCTAAGTTTTGTGCAGCCGTGGTGGTGTAACTGTCACATTCTTCTTGAAACTCTATTTCTTTGCACTGTGCGTGTTTGCATGAAATGGGTGCCCCCCCAGATGCAGGGTTTTGTGATCGACAAACATTCCTATCAGTTGATATTTTGGTCCCAATTTTTCAGGAACACAAATGCCTCGTGTGTTATCCTGTTTTACATGGTTGAGTCAGTTCTCGACGGACTGGCTTCTTTTGCACAAGTTGAGTTGCCGAAGGGGGTGTCTGCAGTGAGTTGGTTTTGAAATAGCCTGAATCAAAGGTTTGCCAAGAATATTGACATGGCCCCGACTCCCGATTAATTGGAAAGAAAGACTCGCATAACTCACATGGTGGTTTCTCAAAATAGGGGACCCCCAAAAATGGTAGGTTTATTACTACAAATGATTACTAGTGGATGATTTGGGGGTACCCCTATTTTGAGAAACACCCACATATCCTTGCTATATTTTGATAGAACAGATGAACATGATGGCTCTCAGAAAGATCATTCACAACGGAACAGCTGAGGCCATGCCCAGCGGTGCCCTGGTGCTCACCGTGAACGGTGTGAGAGAATTGATGGTTGCAGATGTGCCTGGGATGTTAGCGGAACCTGTGTTACACCCCCAGACTAGGCATATCAACCAGCAAGAAGATCCAAGAACTAGCTATGGCGCTTGGCCCTCGCTGATCAGGGGAGAAGATCAGGACGGACCTTGAATTTGGAGACCTCGGACCAAAGAATGAGGATATAGGCGAAAATCAAAGTGTTGTGGGGCCGGCGATACATGGAGCAGTATAGCATCTCAGGATGCTCATAGGAGTAGGTTGGGAGGCGGGAGGGTTTCCTTGGGGTGTGACCACCACCAGTGGATGCTTTGGAATCAACGCCTCCCGAGCGAGGCCCAGATACGTCTTCGCAACGAAAGGGCTCAAATTGAATGGCATGTTGATATCTATGTATCTATGTATCGGTGTATCGATGTATCCATGTATCTATGTCTCAATCTATCTCTGTATCTATGTATCAATGTATCTGTGTATCCATGTCTCAATCTATCTACCTATCTATCTACCTGTCTATGTAGGGATCTATACCAATATATACATATTATATGTACATACATATGCATGTGGTATAGTTCATTTTAGAATGAATTTAGAGCAAACACAGATATGCAACACACACACACACAGCCCAACATCTTCGCATGGGTACCCTTGGGTACTGGTTCCAGCACCACGTGAGAGAGACCTGCAGTCCCAGGCTGGTGTGCTGTCTGATCAGTACTTGTACCCCATCGTGCAGGCGTCGAGTCTGGGAGTTATGTGTTTCACATCGACACAGCAGCGCTTCAAGTAGTTTACACAGTGACTTCAGGTGGCGAATCATGTGAGATCCGTCAAGCTTTGCGCTCCTGTTTGGGCCTCATACCAAGAGGAGTCATATATGTGCTCCCTTAGGAAACAAACAGCTGTACCATGATGTGCTCTATGCTTTTTGGATCAGCCTTTTGGTGATTCGAAGCCTCGCCGTAGGCTGTTTTGATTCAAACCCTGCAAGATTTTGAACTGTGCTTTGCTTCAAGGTTGAACCTCCTGAGTAGCTGCAAGCAAAAACTGCCTTTAGTGGTCTTAGGAAGGTTTCACCCTTTTTGTCGATATCGATTTTTGCAGAAACGGTTCACCTGAAATTGAAGCCAGAAACTTTGGTAATCCACAATGATGAAAGCAGAATGAACCAGTTTGCAAGATGATGTGTTGGGTATGTTGGCCCGCGATCTGTATGGGCACCTCCTGCGTTGCGGTCATGGTGTCAACTGCAATTGGCCAAGCTGTTTGCAGTTTGTCCACAAAGCTTGGACATTCCACATTTGGACGGGTCTAGATTGTTGCGCCAGCTTGTCATCAAAAGAAACCACTTTCGTCCAGGCTGGTTCTGAGGAGAAGCAGAATGAAATTCCCCAACTGCCGTGCTCCCCTTCGGGATCTCCTGTTTATCAAAGACCAATGTACCTACCGCAGTCGGCTGGTTGTCTTTTGAAGGACGACTGAACCCGAAATTGTGCCCAAGGTGTTCCCAAGGTGTTCCCAAGATAAAGAGGCGGAGATAGGCGGAGTATCCAATTTCCATGCCCCCCGACTGGCTTCCGCCCATGGGATGCTCGCAGCTTTAGGTTCCCGTGAAACGACGTGCTGCTGGATCTGCGAATGTCGCTCGGCAGAACTCCCATGGGTTGGATGCCCAAGAAACGCCACCATGTTGGGCTCGCCTGGCTACGGGTCCATGTTCTCCAAGCAACAGCTGCTCGGATTGCTTGGCGTGGTGAAAATTACAATTGCTATGCCATGCCTTTTTTCAAAATCATTTTCTATCCTTTTCCCCCTATTGGTTTGCAACAGACTTTCTGCATGCTTCTGTCCAAAACAAGCATTGCAATTGCAGCTTGTTTCTTTTCTTGGGAGGATGCACATGTGGCTTTGATGCCGGATGCTTAATCAGAATATTCAGGCATTGTCAAGCCATGGGTACATCCCAGCAGCTCGAATAGTTTAGTCATTTCGGGGATGTTCAAAGCTGGGGTACAGAGTGACCCCCAGCCTTGGACGAACCGCTGCATGGAGCTATGCATAGGATGTGAAGCTTCTTGGCTTCGCAAAGCTATATCTTTATCGGGATCATCCTTCAAAGCACATTTATTTTCTGTATGATAGGCAATCAACTTACTTTGGTGACACTAGTTCAATGGGGGCAATGACGGCCTCAACCTGGGTCCATTCTTGTGGCAGATCGCAGTAGGGAACTTTCCGGTCTTTTGAGGCAAGGGGTATGCAGTCAAAGATGGCTGGATTTTAATGTAGG
>VSDK01012728.1:188432-199244 GCA_009767595.1 Symbiodinium kawagutii | reverse complement strand
AGGTAAAGAGATGGGGAACCAGATCGCAGCAGTACAATGACGTGCATCAAGGTCAGGCTTCGGAATCCAAACAACGGGGGTTGAATCTGATGAGAAACTTTTCTGAGAATGTGTTTGCTGTTCAAACAACATTGGAAGCATACACAATCAAGTTCTGTTCCAGAATCTTCCGCAGCTGAGAAACTTTTTCTGACCAAAAGTTGGGAGCACATCATTTTAAGACACATTGTCGCGCACGATGCGCCATCAAGATTGAAACTTCAGCTTTAGGCTCAAGGTGTATTCGGCACCAGCATCCTGACGTTGAAAGAATCCTAGATCCTGCTGTCAGGTTCCCTTTGGAATCACGACGTCGTGAGGGTCTGGAGGCCAAAATGATACAGGCAACCGACATACTCTGGTTATTTTTGAACCCATAACAGTCAATCTGCTGTGGAGGATCCTTGCAAAGCGCATCGGTTCTGAGAAAAAGCATCTAATCGACTAGCTTTGCCTTCCGCGCCTACCAAGTTCCTGACATTCAGTGAAACATTAAGTCCATGTTCAGTCTTGGTTCGTAGGTCGCCCTTATGGGAACCTACGATGGGCCAGAAGCTTCGAAACCACCTGCGAGCTATCGACACCAGTGGTTACTCTACCAGCCATGGGTGAACAAAGCTGGCCTTTGTCATCGTTAGTTGCCTAATCTCCCCCAAGGGCTCGTTGGGCTCCTTGTGCCGAGAATTCAGCGCTTGCCTCTTGCGTGTCTTGCTGTGGGGCGAGACAGCTCAGAAACAGTGAGAGATGTGGAGAGACTCTCAGCGGGAGTTCAGTCATGGCCAGGTACGAGCTCCTTGGGTCAGTTGCAAGGCAATCGACTGTGAAGTCCTGCATTCTTGGCCGTTGAGTCTGGCTGGTCCAGTCTGAGCATGCCACAGTTGCAGGACACGGATTGCTGTCTAAGGAATGGGCCAGTGCTTGCCCACTTCCCGTGCACTCCTGCACAACATCTTAAAACCAGACATTCGAAAACAATATCAGAAACAAAGCATTCAAACATAGAAATCGTTCGCATAATATCTGCCATCCTCTATTGATCCTTCACAGGAAGAGGCCTTTGGCTCCTTCCAAGTCCATTGCCTTCAATCCAAGTGCTGCGCCGGCTGATTTTGGTTCTCTACCATCAATGATGGTGTGCCAACCAGATTTCGAAATGACAATCGCCGCATGTTTCGGAACTTCAAACCTTCACATTTCCTCCCAATGTAATGTTGGGGCTGCTTCGTTTGGGTTGTTTGGTGCATGCATGCTTCTGAAAAGCAAACCACAGCCAGTCACTGGCACAGAGATCATCTTTACAATCCATCTGTGTATCTTACTTCTGGCACTTCTGCAATTTGACTCTTTCAAAAGTACAGGGCAGGGTATCAAGGTCCAAGTAGCGCTTGTGTCAGGTCCTCCACCAAGGAACCTTTCAGCAAGAGCCAGCCCCTTGATGGCCAAGCCAGCAAGATGTGTGCCGCTGAGTGGGTTGGTTGGTGAAGGAACCAATGCCTTGTTGAGTGCAGTTGTTAGTGGCTGGCAGCTTGCAGGGCCTCATGTCACAGCTCAGCGACGGCAGAGGTGCATTGCTACAAGGATTCATTTCGGTCATTTCGGTCATTTCATTGTGGATTTTCATCACGAAAGTTAGGAGGGCACTGGAGCCCCTTGAGCCCTTCTCGGAAGTAAGTTAGCTTGGGTCGTTGTTGCAGCAACTGCTACAAAAAATTCTCGCCCTACTCAGTCGCAAGATCCAAGCCCAAAGTCCTAGCTGTGATCTCTTTTGTCCCTTCACACTCCCCTCAAGTTTCATTTTGGTTCTGCCATTGGTTCTGCCAGATTCATCAAATCCATCCCATTTTGACAAGCTAGAAACTTCGCAGAAAGGGCCAGCTGTGTGAGGGCAGCAGGATGATGCCTCGGGCCAAGCCGTTGGTTTTACTAGGGTCGACATTCACCGGCAGAGTCGGAAGCACCCAACACTACAGGGTCCATTTCCAAAGCGCTTGGTGAATCTTGGGTAGGGCACTGATGACATTTCAACGATACCGGAGGTGACCACTGAAGTGGATAGCGTCGCGCTGGATGCCAAGCTTATGAGTTCAGCTTGAAAACATTGAGGCGATGACGGCCGTAGAAGGGGGGACTTTGTTGTACGAGAGGGGTACAGGTTTTTGAGCCATAGCCATTTGGCTGCATGAAGTGGAGCACAGCATGTCGTGCCAACGTGCCAGCTTGGCATGCCATGGAAAATGCAAGTTTGACTAGAAGGAAAGTAAGGAAAGTATCAAACAACCAGCTTGGCACAACAGCAAAAGGCCAAGACCGGGGAAGCTTGCCACAAAACCTGTGTCAAATACAGGTGAACGCACACAACAGTCCCTGCGATGTTCGTCCTACCCTTTCCGGACCGTCCAACATACTCCAGTCTGTTCAGAGGTTCAAAAAAATCCTTGAGCACACAAGCCCGAGCGGAATCTTGCTGGGTGAAAGTTTGAATTTTTGCTGCGATGTTCGTCCCACCCTTTCCGGACCGTCCAACATGCTCCAGTCTGTTCAGGGGTTCAAAAAAGTCCATGCGCACACAAGCCCGAGCGGAATCTTGCTGGGTGAAAGTTTGAATTTTTGCAATTTTGGCCATCCTGCTTGCCTTCGGAGACTGTCACACAAAGATTTCGTAGAAATTGTAAAAGTTAAACGCATGGCAGTCGTACTTCATTCCAAGTCTTGCGAAAAAAGCTGCCGTAGCACTAGTAGCGCCTGTGTGGACGGGTTGGTTCATGCATGGCAGTCTCACTTCATTCCAAGCGTACCGAAAAAACTACTGTAGCACCAGTAGCACCTGCGGAGAAGGGTTGGTGCTGCTGGTGCTGTTTCCTGGAACACAAGATGCTGTCGAACGTCAAAACCGTGCTGGCTCAAGGGACACTGAGGGCACGGCTAGAGGCAAGATGCCATATGCTGGCGCTCAGAACAAGCTTTGCTAATGCAAATCAGACAAATCAGATAGATAGGCCTTTTGAGTTAAGGGGCTTGCAATATGAGAGGCGCCCAAGAAGGGTTGCATACCAATGGAACAGAGCTGAACATGCAGGTTTCCGTGTCAAGCTCCAGCGCATCCAATCTTTCAAAGCAATCCTCTCCGCCAAACTTTCGACTTCGACTTCAAGTGACGTAGGCGCAAGCATGCTCTACCGTTGAGCTTGCCATAGGCCCCAGCGCCTGTTCTGATTATTTTGCATATCCTCCCCGTTAGACCTTCGTTCTGGCACTGCTCCGAAGTCTAAAATGGCTGTGTTTGCTCTCGCTATCTCTCTGGGAACTCCAGTGAAGAACCAATTTTCAGGGTCTACAATGGAAAAGCTGAGGTTCCATGGAAGTACTTGCAGTGATCATTTTCCATCATTTGAGTAGGTATCAGCCATTTTCAGCGTTGGGACCCAATAAACGCCAACAGCAAAGCCTACCACATCTCCAGTGCCTTTGCAGCTGTGGTCGACGCAGGTCTATGTCTGCCGTTTTGGATTATTTTCAGGTCCAAACGTTCAGAGATCAAGCGTTTTTGCAGATGCAAACTGCCAGTGGTGCGCAATTGCTAATCCAAAGTAGTGAATTGTGCATGAAGTAAAAAAAACACTTGATCGATTGAGCCTTTGCATCGTCTTCAGCGGTACGCTTTAGCCCTGGATAGCAGCGATCATCAGAATTCATTCTCACTTTCACTTGAAAACCACTGGTCTTGTCACATTCCTGCGCAAAGTCCAGAGATGGGAAAGACTTCGCTTTGATTCTTATCCTCTAAGGGTGCTACTGACGTTCTAGCAAAGAGAGCTAGCCGTGATGGCTAATGAGTGCAAACAGTGCAACCCCACCATTGAAATCGGTTTTTGTTCTGACCCCTTTCGCTTTGAACCAGCGTTTTGCAGGAGTGCCAGACTCGAAGGGCCAGCGCAGAACGTTGGATACCAAAAGTCAACTTTTTTGGCGGATTTGGTCGTTCACTTCCTTGACAGCCGCAAGCGGTGTGTCCTACGCTCTTCAATGATTAGGCGTTCGTGGAAATCTACCAGAACCCTTGATGATGAGTCGCTGCTCCGCCACCACCACAAAGCAACTTTTGCCAAGTTTGCTATGAGAGAGGCAGAATCTGGAAACCTCTGGTCCTTGTCTTGACTCAAGTGAAAGTAATATCATATCTCCACAAATTTGGAGCCGTTCAACAACGATGCTCACAGTAGTAGCGGGTCTCCGAATTGACGGCAAAAGATGTCACCTCAATTTGCATTTGAAGAACCACATTTGCCCGGTCTGTACAGTGTTGACGCTTATTTTACAGAACTCAGCGGCATGTGGTCTGGAATTCAGACCCCTGACTCTTGGGTTGAGCACTTCGACTGGGGGCCGGTATGGCCTATTGGCTATAGCAATGTCCCTCGATCGCTGGTTCTGGGGTTCAAACCCCGGTGGCAACACTAGGCAGGCAGGCGGGCAGCTACTCCACCCCTGCAGTTAAGGGAATGAGCTAGGGTGCTGCCCGACAAACCTACTACTATTGAGCACTTCGACTCTTTTGTCGAATTGGGTCAGCCTGATAGGGGACAGCGTTACCAGGAACACTTGGTTTCTCTCGTCACCCTTTCCAATCTTGTATTCATGCAGTGTGTTTCAGCATGGCCAGTTTTGAAGAGGTCTGCTTCGCGCCCTAAAATGGTAAAGGAGTACTCACAGAAAGCTCAGCACGACATTCTCCTCGAAGATTAGCGTCACCAACCACATCGGCTTGAACTGTGTATACAGATCATGCGCTCGGATGGTGAAAGTCAAGCCAAATCAGACACAACCAAAAAGTCAAGAGAACATATGTCACCATAGAAGCACGAGAGTTTTTTTTCTTGTCCCAGCCGCATGGGGTGTCTTTCCCGCCCTCACAGCAGAGATTTCGTAGATACTGCAGTTGCAGTCCATGTGTCGTATAGCATCGTTCGTTTCAATGCCAAGGGATGCCCGAACTTCCCGACAAGAACAAGGCGGCTAGCCCTTGATTTTGATCGCATCTCCTTTCAATGGACAGTGAAATGTCGCAGCACTTTCGGAAAAGCAGCAGCTGTCCAGTTACCAGGCGTAGGTATTTGTGCAAAGGTATGCATTGGCCTGGAAGTTGTCGCGCCATGAATCCTTGAGGGCTGCTTATTTGCCGTCTCCAATGACCCTTGACATGCCCCTCAGGAGTTCTCTTGGTCCTAAGATCTGCGCAGAGATTTGCTATGCATTCTGCCAACTTTGTCCCAAGCTCACTTTTGCGATGCTTAAATGTAGAGACCTGGCTAAGCTTGGGAAATGTTCGTCGGAATTGTTTAATGCCAAAAGTCGAAGTAGACTCCCTATTTACCTTGAGGATTTTCTTGACGTTTCTGATCCAACGAGGCACGGAATGGAAATCTCAGACACACCTGCCTTGCAATGCATTTTGTTTCTCCCAGGGCCAGATGATTTGAATTGAACTTGCTTTGAGTCAGGGTCTGTGGAGAGGAAACCGCTGCCAAGGAGTGTTGACATGAATCAAGTGAATGGCACGTGAGAACGATGGATTCTTTCGTCTCAAGCATTGGACAGGGTGAAAACACCAGACTGCCTGCAGAGCAAGCAACAAACAATACAGTTTAGCTCGTTGAACAATCATTTTGTGCTTACAAAACGCTCATGCTGAGATGCGCAAGGCCTTTGTCTTGTCTTACGATACTTGGAGATGCCCTCAGAAGAAAGATCCAGAGGCAAGGTAGTCCTAGGCTTGGCTTGACAGCAAGTTTTAGAACATTCTTAGCTTGCCAGCCCGAAAGTGTGAGCCCAAGCCCTTCAAGCCCTCGGCCTCAATGCTGTGATTTGTTTCGCAATGTACAACCTGGAAACCTGCCGTATCTTGAAGATGCGCGCTGACAACCTTTGTGGCTGACCCAAGTGCTCCTTTCAGGAATCAAATTCCGACAGTGAAAATGTGGTGTGACATAGCGACACTGTCACTTCGGCGGTTCGCTGCTACTTGGAACAAAGTGTTTCGCAGAACTGCTGGCCAGCCTTGTTAGCGATGACTGGCCAATGGCTCCGAAACTTAGAATGTAAGCGCCTGAAGCTCAGCCATGCGGATGTTTCAAGAATGAAAGAAATAGCGCAGCCACACCCAACTTCCTCAAAACTGGTTTATAGTTGGCATACTTGACATCAGTTTGAATTCGTTTTATTTTCCAACTCTCCCAGTTTGTCCTTGCGTCCAATAGGAATTTGTTTCCATGGCACATGCCCAGCGTTGCCCAACACGGAAGTAACACGCTACGCCCGCATGATGGACAGTTCGCTACATTTCCTCTTTGTTCGTGCAATGAAGACACCGCATAAATTGAAAGAATCAAGATGAGGTTACAATGTTCGCGCAAAGTAAAAAGCCCAGACAACAAAGTTGCAGAAACTCTTGATGCCTTGTCGTGTGACTCTAAGAACTTGCGCAAGACATTTCAAGAGCAACACAGGGGGAAAGCACTGCAACATGCTTGCTGCATTTGCCGGACTGGTATCCACAGTTCTTTTTCCCCTCTGCATTGCATGCGAACTGTGATCCTTGGACGTGCTCGAAGCTTGATTCTTAACCAACACCCGAAGTGTAGCCAACAAACATGAGACAGCCAGCGATTTCTGAAGATTTCAGAGCCTTCTCCAATGATGGCTCCCTTCTGGCTTCCAATACTGACTGCAGCCTCAAAAAGCTTCAAACTGGAAGATCCAGTTACCGGGCACGATTCATGAGAGCCTCGGAAGCATTGGATCTCGGTTTTCTTTGTCATGTGAAGGGCGACGGCCGGTTGGTTCTGGATGCAAAGATGTGCCGCTTTTGGGCGTATTCTGTGGGGAGGAACCAGAGTTGTGCAATCTTTTCCCCTTTGAATTGATATCATGGAGTGTTTTGAAGGTGGTCGGGCAGGTGCAACATCGACGGGGGTGAGCGGAGTAGGGCTAGGGTCTCAGTCAGTGTCGGTGGATGCGGTGGCTCGTTTGTCATGGTGTGAGGGTGTGTCTTGATGGTGTCTCAGTTGTGGTGAGGCTGGTGTTCCAGTGATGTTGGTAGTGTCCTGGCATTGGTGTTGTCTGGGTCATGTTGTTGTTGTTGTTGTTGTTGTTGTTGTTGTTGTTGTTGTTGTTGTTGTTGTTGTTGTTGTTGGCGTCCCCAGGTCCCATCTTGTTTGTGCTTGTGGGTTGAGATGACTGTTGTTCGGATTGGTGTTGTCTGGGCCATGTTGTTGTTGTTGTTGTTGTTGTTGTTGTTGTTGTTGTTGTTGTTGTTGTTGTTGTTGTTGTTGGCGTCCCCAGGTCCCATCTTGTTTGTGCTTGTGGGTTGAGATGACTGTTGTTCGGAATGGGTCGAGATGCGACATTTCATTAAACTGGATTGTTCTTTTACGAATCAATCAATGGTAGGCCAGCTCCACCATCAATCTAACCGAAAGAAATAAGCGGTGGTTAATCATCAAGTAGATAAAGGGGGTTTATTGATATGAATGTCCTACAACCACAATATCCATGATGCAGGGGTTCTATTTGCAGATTTGGGAAACCATGGCACAGCCATAGCTGTTTTCAGCCTTGGTGTCTTTGATGGTCTTTGTGTCTTCGTGTTGGCCATGCTTTTTGTACCTCCTTTACCATAGATATATAAGTTGTTTTTTTTGTACCTATCGTTTTAATAGACAGGTCTGTAATTGTAGAGCACCTTGATTGTCCTTTGTTGAGGACCTTCTCCAATCCTACAGGGTTGTTGCATGTTGCCTCACCCAAGGTGCCTTTGTGAGATGGCAGTGCTCCCCAAGATCGTCATTACAAAATGGCAAAGACAGGAAATTGCTTTGGAGCTGTTGTGGACCAGCCACGTGTCAGTCCAGCACGTGCAGATGGTATGCGATGAACCTGAGCCAGGATCAAAGTGACCACTAGACATGGATGACCTCTCACGTAGCCCAAACGCAACAGGAAGGTGTTGGGATATCACTCTGTGCATTCTCCTCTCACAGCCCAAGAAACACAGCAAACGTTGCAGACAACGATGAGTGCAGGAAGACGAAGCAATCTCCCAATTCCTGTCCAGAACGTTGCTAAACTTGATGCCTGTGGGCATGTACAGTGCTGAGCACTGTTCAAGCAGTAGCTGCAGCGTGAACATGCATTTCGTTCCAGGAAACCAGGGATTTCCGTTGCTGGAAACCAGGGGACACTGCTGCATGGAACGCTACCAGTAAGAGTATCGTCTGGATTAACTATGCAGTCTATCCTGCAATCATGTGCAATTGGGGTGAGATCCGCTCGGACAACCACGGGGAGTCACAAAGTCTGACTCCTCAAGCCCACAATACATTTGGTCGGCGCTGTTTCGCTGATTTATTTATTCAGATTCGGCTTCCAATTCTTGATCTGCGTCTACAGTCACCCGCAGGTTTTTGCAGCAGGGCTGCTGACAGAGAAGTAATGCACCGAACTCATGGACAAGACACAAGTCAGAGACGAGAGAGAGAGCTCGAAAAATAAAGGAAGGAGCGGGACAGGGAACGGTCTGCGTTTGTTGGTTGGGTGCAAGTGAGCAGTTTCCACAGCCTACAATTGATTCTTCGGCTCGCCGGTTCCAGGGGGATCTGCTGGTTTTGAGCTATGTGCTATGGGAATGCTCAATATACTGTAGCCAAGCTGTCCCAGGAATGTATTTTCAAATTGTCTTTTGATTTCAGTTTAGAAATCAGTTCATGTTAGGGCTTGGGCTTTGAGAAGTAGGGTTGTGCCTTTGGCGGGAAGCACCTGCAAACCCGCTACATGATAGGGTAACCAACTCAGAATTTGCAGATTTCTGGACACTTGAGAATGAGTATTGGCAGCATCCTAAGTGTGAAGGGGGTCAGGCACAAGTATATAGTTTTATGTGCCTCAAATGGAATAGGCACAAGTAGTGTTCTGTGCTTACCGGTGGAGTTTAGGCACACACACACACATTTTTCACAGGAAGACATTGGGCACAAGTGGTTTTGCAAATTTCCCTAAGAAGTGGGGAGTTCTGCAGAGCTTCACAGGGGAGGGTTAGGCGCAAGTAGGTTTGTGTGCAAACTTCGGGCGGCTTCAACTTGTGATGAGTATGTAGGTTTGTGATGGTTTGTGTCTCTAGCAAAGGGGGTGGCCAATCACAAGTAGTTTCACAAGTATTTTTCTAGGCCTGTAAGAGAGGTTCGGCGCAAGTAGTTTTCTGTGCATATGGAGGGGTTAGGCAAAAGTAGTTTTCCAGGTGCAGTGGAGATGATCACAAACCATGCTTTTTTTGTTTGATGATTGCAGGATTGCAGCCATCAATCATATTAAAGCTACAAGTTGCCAAGTGTAAATCGGTTGGCAGCACTTTCCAATGTTTATATTGCTTCTCAGCCATGTTTGAGATGATTGGTCAATGACTGGTTGAACTTCGCAAGTTTTCGTGATAGGGTCAAGCTACCAACCATGGCTCACGCTGTACAGGAGGAATTGCTGAGATCTTCTCGATGCGACTGCAAGAGATGAATCGTCCTCGCAGGCACCGCATGTTTGGTAGCTCACTGAATGTCCCGCAACAGAGCCTCACGCATGGTGTTGCGTCGAAGTGTCAAGAGTCCCCCTTGTGTTCAGCAGTTCCTTTCCACAGTCGAAGAGAGATTTCAGCCCCTTTTTCCCCTTGCACCACCCCTTGCCTCAAATTTGAGAGGGGTCTCCCCCTTCTTTTTCACCATCAAAGTGGTTCTATCTCACCATGACACCGTGACTGTCAGCTGCAGAGGTCGCCAATTCTTCAGGTGGTCTCATTCCAAAGCATGCGGAGCTTGGACGCTGGGCAGCACCCACTGCGTGACCTCCATCGGTTCAAGGATGTTTCGGGGGCTATTCAAATGATGCACATTCAGGTCATCCTTACCCGCCAGTGATAAACTTGTGGAGTCACCATTCGGAAATAGTTGTGAAAGGTAGCGCAACGTACGATTCTCTGTGCTTCAGCATTGTTTCGGTTTTTCCCCAGATAGCTGACAAGCTATATAAGGGGTTCTTACTTCTCTATGGTGTAATTTGATGCATTGGGGCTGGGTCCTTCTTGTTGAAGATTCAACTCCTTGGGTTGTCATCGAAAGTGCATCTTCCCGGCCGAGTTTCGGGGTTTACAAAAGCCAGGTTGGGTTCTTGAAGGTTCCGGCGATTCCGGTGCAGCAGGTTCCGAAATTTGTCCTGTGTAATGTCTACGGGTTGATTAATAGGGGGTATATCCCAGAAGCCTTGATTTCCTATCAAGATGGTACACCCCAAGCAAATCAACCTGGGGTTTATTAATCCTGGGTTAACATTTGCATCCATGTCGGGTTCGACAGGGTTCCGATGTAGCATCCAGCAAGGTTCAGGTGCGGCATTCACGTCCGGTTCCCTAGGGTTTCTGGAGCATCCGGGTCGGGTTCCGCTGGGTTTCTGCAAGGGGGCCAGTGCGGCAGGGCCAGCATTTGACCGCACTTGGTTGTCACGAACGATAGGAATCAATGGTGAGCAGAGCATTGTGGCACCAAGTTCGCGCACAGATGGCGTTGTAAAAAGTGCCAAAGCTATCATGCTGTTGGGGATACAGTAGCACCTCTGGTTTCTTGTGTCATCTCGTCATTGTCATTTTGTTATTTCCAGCTTGGGCTGCATAGGCCTCATGTTGCGTTGAAATTGTTACAGTTGCGGCAATCCTCCTGAGCGTAGGGGACTGAATGCCGA
>VSDK01012728.1:174307-188422 GCA_009767595.1 Symbiodinium kawagutii | reverse complement strand
GCTCCAAACCGAGGTGACAATCTTCGCTTTAGATCGAACATACTCGAACCATGACTGAGATCTTTCGCTTGGCTGCGAGCAAAACAGAGAAGTGTGTTGATCTCGTTTGGTCCACAATCCAAACGACAGTTCTTTCAATGGATATCATTTGATGGAGTCCTTGCCACAAAGTTGTTTGAAACCAGGATTTGAATCTGACAAGAAGCAAGTTGTGGCTGAAGATTTTCAGCGGTTGGATGATTTGTTGATGACCAGACTGTACAAAGCTGATTTCTAGCACCCGTACAAACTTGCGGCTGGGTCAATCAAGATTGCAGCCATTTTGACCAGCACCACGGAAGCAAGCATGTCAAAGATTTCTATTAGCCAAGGCCCAGCAACAACTTCAGTCACAAATTTCAATGCAAGTTGAACCGAGTTGAACTCTCCAGAAACGGAAGATTCTGGGGGTCGCCTCAGTATTGAATTGAGTCAATCTCCGTATTTCCGAGTTGTTTGCAATCTGTGGGTTCAATGGTCGGTCGGTATCCGAGTTCCCAACAGCACAGTAGTGCAACAGCTGCATCATTTGCACAGCATTGCCGAGCATCTCCAGTGGAGGCTGCATTATCTATAGCCAGGTCTTGATCTTGGGCTATCCCCCAGGGCCCTCGACCCCAACATCGTCCTTGGGCCAATCGGCACTGATTTTCCAGGGCGGGTTCCGCAATAGTTCCTGAACATTTCAGGTTTCCAGGGTGAGATGTGAAAGTTTGCTTGTTTGACACCAGCCTCGGGATTTCAGGGTGCGGAACGATGCAGTCTCTCATCCTTGCAGGAATCGACATGACTTAATTTCGCCTGTGGATGAGGCGTGGCTTTTTTCACATCTTTGTCGTCAAGCAGCTTTGCAAGTAGCAGGTACCAGAATCAGTGGGCTCAATCAAACGAAAACGCACAATTGAGTCAATTGAGGTATTGCCCGGTGCAAGTGACCAGCAACTTGTTGTTGGATGCACTTGCGAGTCTTGCGCGGCTTTGGCTCAAGTGCCAACTCGATGAAAACCCACTTCGTGACATGGCACTCTTTCATTTGCTGCTAGCATTGCTAGCGTCCTTCGTGGATGGACGGTTTTGGGATGAAGCTTGCGAGAGCTGTGAGGACGCGCCCACATTCTTGCAATTGGAGTTGTCAAAGGAAAGGACGCCTTTGAGCTCCAGTGGTTTGCGCTCAAAGTATTGGTTTCCGACCAAGTCTGTGGACAACAATCGCACCGGTCGGTCGAGTGTGTCTGGACCATTTCCCTTACATATGGCTGACAGGGGATTGACATGGGAAGTCAATTTGTCTGGTGGATTCACCCAAGTACCTCTAATCGATGACAAGTTGAACATTTACATGGGCAGCGACGCAGGCAAGATATTTTCCTTTGATAAACATGGTGCCAAAAGATGGGAGGTAGATGGCACTGCTGCCCATTGTCAAGATCCTACCCTTTTTGAGGGAACTTTGTATACAGCATGCGCAGATGGATCAGCATTAGCCCTCGACATGATGACTGGTCAGGTCCTATGGCAGCGAAAGATCTGCAATGAATTGCCATTTGAACACTACAGTGTTTCGGTGACAAGGGACCATATCTTCATGCCCGCTGGAGTGTTGAACCATGGCAATTATATAGGTGCCGTTCATGAGCCCATCAAAATAGGTTCCCCTGCTGTTGCACTGCTGCGTCGAACTGATGGCAAGCTCCTTTGGAAGACCAACCTGTCAGAATGGAATGCATCAACGCAAGAACTGACACCATGTATGTTGCCTGATTCTGTGATCTTCGGTGGAGGTTTCGGCGACATTTTTCGCCTCAGCCTTCAAGATGGATCTGTTATTTGGAGATTTCACATTGGTCCAAACGTGAGCACCAGTGCACAAGTCTCTTGCATGGACGGAAAAGTGTATCTGGCGTATGGTGGCTATAGCGGCGTTGATGCCGATGACCGCCACGTTGGTGGTTTGTACGCCCTTGATATTGGAACAGGCAAAGCACTCTGGACAGTGTCCCTTCCTTACAGGGTTTACACGCCTCTCGCAGTGGGGCAGATTCAGGGACATGCTGGGAGAGTTCTTATTGTTGCCATGGGAACTCCCGGGCAGTATCCAAAGATTACAACGGAAAATCATACTGTGTGGGCTGTCAATGCCAACAATGGAAGCTAAGATGCAGATTTTTCAGCGTGGTTTTTCAGTGTTTTGAGTTTGTCCACCTCCCGAAACCAAATTGTACAGCTCTCCAAGAATCTAATTTGAAGTGCATAAGAACCTTCTGCTTGTATCTTGAATTTTGGTACTAAGTAATTCTTGCCTGGAGTTTTTTTGAAGACATAAACTTTGGAGCATTCTGTTTTGCTACATATGAGCATGTAAAAACCTTTGGAGCATTCTTAGGAGAGATGATTTGGTCCTTCAAGACGCCATCCTGCACAGCTCTGGGTGCTCGAGGCGGAACCCTGGAAGAAATGTGTTGGCCTTTGTCCTGGTCAGCGCCCATCATCTCAAAGGATGGCATCGTTTATATCAACTGGGCCTTTGGAGGTGTCACCTATGCTTTGCGCGACATCAATGGAGATGGCCTTTGTGACCTTCACAATCCTCAAGAAGTCTCCAGCTTTGATTTTGGAATCGGCCATGTGGGAGGTCCTGCTCTAGCTCCTGGCATGTTGGTGGTGAACACTTGCCATGGACCTCGGGCGATGCTTGCTGAGGAATAGCTGAAGGATTGTACACCCAAAATTTGTTCGCGCCTGGCGTTGTGCAGTTTTGTTTTGGGCTGAGCCAAGCAGGGCAAAGTCCTTGAGAGCCGCCGAGTCCTTGAGGACCCTGCACAGCAGATAGCTGGTGAAAAGTGGATGTCAACCGCACAAAGCTCCATGAAGCCATTCCAGTTTCAACGAGTATTCAAGCGATTTACTCATGTGATTCTCGAGCCTTGGATTTCAACGGTTGGGCCGCAGAGAGCATTGATTGATGGTAACTAGTAGTAATAGTAATTATAGTTGACATGGCGGAAATTGTAGTACGAGTAGCAGTAGTAGTATTAGCTGCTGCAGTAGCACCAGTAGGGAGTCAGTAGTGCTGAGTGGTAGGAAGTAGTAGGAATTGATTATGATAATGATAGTGATACCAACAATGATAATAAGTAGTAAGAATAAGTCAGAAGTATGTAGTCGAAGGAAGTTTGGAAGTCAACGGGCCGACTTCTAGAAAGTTGCAGCAAGTAGCCTGCAAGAACAGGGAGAGAAGATCAAAGATTTGTGTGCGAGACTGATAAGGACCAGCAAGAAGTGCATGCCTTGAAATGGTGAAGTGGTGGTTTGGCAAAGTTAAAAAAGACAAACATGGGTCACAATTTACTACTAAAAATGACTAATATTGGATGATTTCGAGGCACCCCCCTCCTTTTAAGAACCCCCCAACTAATCATTGCAGGATTTCAACCAAGTTCTTTGGCTTAACGCAATTTATGGACATTGACCTGCCAAACAAATCATGACACAATCAAGAGATGAGCAGTGCCTTCAAGCCTAGACATTGTAGTAGCTTTGACCAAATAGCAAGTTTTTGCGAATGCAGAAACGGCGCCTGCCATCCTCAAATGTGCAGTTTTCTTTTTTGGATATCTGCAAATTTGCCAGGTTGGAGATGTTTTCCCTTTGGCGACAGCTCCCATTGGCTGAAGCGTGGAAAGGCCAGGCATCCTTTGCTCAAGCAGAGAAGCTTCCACACATAAGATTTGGAAGATCCGGAGAGGAATGAGAAAATGTCAACTTTTTGAACATTTGTCCTTTTCTTAGTGAGACTGCAAGGATGCCCTTCTTAGCATTGATGTCTCCGATGTTTCTTGACGGCTGTTTCTGTACCTGGATTGAGATCAAAAGCAGTGGAGAAAATGCACTGCCCACGTCTCATTCAACAAGAACATGCTATGAGTCAACTTGGGCGCTCCAACTTCTTGAACCGAAAATTGAAAGAATCTTCTTGGAATTTCTTGGATCTGTGTTGGCATGCGTTCAGAAAGTTCCACGCAAAACAGAGTCTGGCACCGTTTGACTGCTAGGGTACCAGTGCTGAATCTTGAAGACACTTTTTGGATCTTTCAGCTACCAAAGCTTGAATGTTCCAAAGCTTAGCGTTCACAGCCTAGTGTTGATGAGAGGAATGGACCCTGTTTGCAAAGACTTACTGGCATCAAGAAAATGTAGTTCACTTGCTGGCTTCACCAGCAGCTTTGCGACTGTCAATTGGATTTGTTTCCCATCTTCATTGTGGAGTTTTTTGAGTGTAGTGTGACCTGGGACGCTTGAAACAAATCCTGCAACGATGGCTTTCAATGTCCTTTTGGGCCCTTCTTGCTGAGCATTGATGTCTCCGATGTTTTTTGACGGCTGTTTCTGTACCTGGATTGAGATCAAAAGCAGTGGAGAAAATGCACTGCCCACGTCTCATTCAACAAGAACATGCTATGAGTCAACTTGGACGCTCCAACTTCTTGAACCGAAAATTGAAAGAATCTTTTTGGAATTTCTTGGATCTGTGTTGGCATGCGTTCAGAAAGTTCCACGCAAAACAGAGTCTGGCACCGTTTGACTGCTAGGGTACCAGTGCTGAATCTTGAAGACACTTTTTGGATCTTTCAGCTACCAAAGCTTGAATGTTCCAAAGCTTAGCGTTCACAGCCTAGTGTTGATGAGAGGAATGGACCCTGTTTGCAAAGACTTACTGGCATCAAGAAAATGTAGTTCACTTGCTGGCTTCACCAGCAGCTTTGCGACTTTCAATTGGATTTGTTTCCCATCTTCATTGTGGAGTTTTTTGAGTGTAGTGTGACCTGGGACGCTTGAAACAAATCCTGCAACGATGGCTTTCAATGTCCTTTTGGGCCCTTCTTGCTGAGCATTGATGTCTCCGATGTTTTTTGACGGCTGTTTCTGTCCCTGGATTGAGATCAAAAGCAGTGGAGAAAATGCACTGCCCACGTCTCATTCAACAAGAACATGCTATGAGTCAACTTGGACGCTCCAACTTCTTAAACCAAAAATTGAAAGAATCTTTTTGGATCTGTGCTGGCAACAGGCAAGTCTTGTAGCTTTAGAATTCAGAACCTCCCAACCAGTCAGATGTGTAGCTGGGGAACTGGGACAGCTATGGATGGCTATGGATAGCTATGGATAGCTATGTCTGGCTCACCATACACCTGAAAGGCTCACCCCAACTGTTCACCACAGCCATCACAGCTCGCCATGGGAGCTCGGCAGAGTTGCACAAAGGCGCCTGGGAGGAACTGGAGCAAGCTCGGAGCAAGCGACGCAGAATACAAAGATATACAAATTGAAAAATACAAATGCAACATAATATATATATATATATAGAAAACACATGCACATATAAATGTAGAATATCGAATGAATATATTCTTTTGTGATGTGGATCGAACAATCATCAAATACGATGCATCCGATGTCTTCTCCCAAACATCAATTGTGAGATGTTTTGGGGCAGCAAGCCTTGATGGCCCCGGCACGCTGTGCAGGCTTGTTCCAACTGCGCCGCCGACTGCACCCGTCCGGGCCAAGGCGGATCAGTGATGGTCAGGGCTAACCAAGAGGCACCACAACCACAGTGGGAGATCATTGGGAGATTCAGAATGATCATTGCAATTATAGAAACAGCAATAATAAAGCACCGTCATAGCAATGAAGGGAAGGCGGAGCATCTACTTAGATATGTCGTGGTGGGGCACCCTTGACAAAAGCCGAACACAATCAGGGACTATCAGCAACAAATGGGGATATGATTGATGCTAAGCCGCTAAGCTTTTTGTGTTGGGCAATAATAGCATCGCGACAACCACGTTAAGGATCCTTGGTATTGGGATGTGATGAGTACAATTCGCCATTGTTGATCCAACGGCTGGCTTCATCAAGTGTATTGGATGAACAGACAACCAAAGGACTGTGGGACCAACAAGCAACACTACAGGGATATTTACTGATACATACAGCAGTCCATGGGGAGAGATCCCATAACATTTCAGAAGGGGGTGAGTGGCCGATACATGCCACTATAACGAAGGACAATACACAAACAATCATGCGCAGAGTGTTGTATACAGTTGATTCTATCTCCATGGCAACACGAGCAACCTACAGTATATATATACAGTTTATTGCATCTCTGTGAAAGCATCATGAAATTTTTGTTTCTCGACTAAGACGTATAGCATTGACCCAAGAAACTTAACATTGACAGTTTGTGAACCCCGGCAGTACGATTACATAATTGATAGTGCCAACAAAAATGGAAGCACAGAAAGAGTCACGATTGCGACACCATCAAAGTACTGCAATGGTGTTACCATCACTAATTTTGACAACAAGGGTAAGTTCGAAACGGTTCCGAACGGAAACGTTTATCATTTATCATCCTCAGTTGATTAGAAGATAGGAGCTTTGAGACGTCTCGCCGGAGGGACTCGTCTATCGATTGCTCACATACTGTACCATCAATGGTAAGACATCTCGGAAAGGTTTGGACCATTGCATCACTCGGATTGAACATGCCAACGACTTCCCCAACAGTGCAGCTGGTCTTTTTTTGCAATGCAGTCATAGTGCTCGCAAAAAATGCCAATCTGTTTCTCTTAACTTTCACATTGGTTTTTCATTAACTAGCTGGTTAATGATTCGTAATCGGATGTAACAAGCAACAATAGTAGGGGGATGTCGTGGCTGGATGGCCAGCTGGCATCATGTTCCTTGATCCTTGCTACTTTCCATGGCCAGGTGGCGACGACTTTGATGATGATCGGCCTGGCGGAGATCCAGCTGGTGCCACCTTCGAGGAAACGTTGGAGGAGCGCCAGCAGTCGGGGCAGGGCCGAAATGTGGCGAGGGATTGGGAGAGGAAACGAGGGGTTCGGATCCGGAGAGTTCCATGGTGGTTCAAGCGAAATGGGTGAAATGGGTGTTTTTCTGGACTTGGAACCCCAAAAATGGTTGGTTTGTTACAAAAAATGTTGATGATTGGATGATTTGATATGATTTGGGGGCACTCCTATGGCTTGAGAAACGATTTCTCCACCAAATGACGAGCGTTTGGATTCCGACGTCGGGCGGGCTTCGTCGTTCGAGTCGCCTGGGACCGACGGCAGGACCTGAACAGCTTGGATCGACATCTAATGCTCTTTTGCGCCTCCTCCAACTTGGCCGCAGTACGATGGCTTATGCAACTAGGCCACGGTGCAGTGCTTTGATGCGATCAGTTTGATTTGCTACTCTCTTTTTTGTGATTGTTGTCTTTGATACTTTTATTGTCTTATATAAGTTTTATGAGTTTTATGATCACTCACTACTTTTTAGTCTGCAAGGCAATTATTGGCCGCAGCAACGGTCATGAGAGAAATGATATCTTGACGGTCTTTGGTCATATAGAAGGATAAAAGAAACATGTCTGGACAATCAAATTGTATATACAATGTAATATGTAGATATTTGCATTTCTTACGAACATATATGTGTATAGACATCCAAATATCCTTGCTTGCCTATAGATTTAAGCCTACACATAAGCATGAACATGGCTTCGCCAGGGGCACATTGGGACGCCTGTGATGCGAACGGCACCAGCTGTTTGCATGTGGCGTGTCGCTCCGGCACACTGTCCATTGTCAGAGTCAGCAGCTCAGTGGGGCAGCTGAAAAGATGAGGGTGATCCGATGATGAACACTTTACCATGATCATCACATGATCACCATGATCATCACACGATCATCAACAAGTCAACTGTTTGTAGTAGTGATGATTCTCATGACGACCACGGCCGTACACATGGATGATTCTTGGTGAAACCGATATCAATAGGCTGGACGAACAACGGCAGAAAAGCGGAAACGGCGGAGTTGCTTGAAGTGGTTGGACTTCTAAGAGCATTCGGGTTGCACACCTGGAGTCTCCTCATGGTGTCCTTTCTAGCAAGGATGCCTTGAATAAGGCCGAGCCATTACTTGAGTTCCCCCTCCGAAGCCTTGTTGTCGAAGAGACCACTGAGCTGCCCCCGAAGGTGTTTTGTGATTATTGGTTTCTAGAAGTCGTCCATGACATCGGGACCTAGAGCCATCGAGCTACCAAATCGGTGGTCGAAGTGCGCAACCCACAAAGTGGACGGCCCCCAGTCGAAAACATCTGAATTGTCCAAAAGCCATCATGAACCATCAACCATCATTGACCAGAATGAACATGAATGAACATGAATGGACATGAATGAACATGAATGAACATCAATGAACATGAATGAACATGAATGAACATGAATGAACATGAATGAACCATCAACGGCCATCAACGG
The DNA here is from genome assembly GCA_009767595.1 of Symbiodinium kawagutii. Classification (NCBI taxonomy): domain Eukaryota; class Dinophyceae; order Suessiales; family Symbiodiniaceae; genus Symbiodinium; species Symbiodinium kawagutii. Next base: position 180,045 of record VSDK01012728.1, on the reverse strand, counting down.
TCATCGACGGTCATCGACGGCCATCAACGGCATCAACGGTCATCGACGGTCATCGACGGCCATCAACGGCCATCAACGGTCATCGACGGTCATCGACGGCCATCAACGGCCATCAACGGTCATCGACGGTCATCGACGGCCATCAACGGTCATCGACGACACGACGGTCATCGACGGTCATCAACCATTGCGAGTCGCGTTAGAAACCAGCATCAGTCACTCTCAAGCGCCGGCACCAGGAAATGATGGAGCATCAGCAGCTGCTTGAGGCGGCGCCGATATGTCGAAAACTGGTGGAGATTCATGACGTAGTAATGGTAACAAGCTGGTGAAGCCTAGCTGGTTGATGGTTAAGAACAGGGGATAATAAGCAACAATAATAGAGGATATACCAGCTATAGAAGATGGCTATGGGTCAAGCATTTAACCAACCAATTGTGGGTGATAATATCCAACAATAATAGGGATAACAATGGTTAATGATGGGGAATCAGGGGTACAGGGTTTTGACCCACAGCCATATATTGTCATGACTATCATATGTGTTCTTATTAGACGTTAGTACTTGTTGTTGCACAGGTTCATGTGGAATGATTGATTCATGTTTGAGTAATCATTGTTGGTGACAAAAAATAGAGGTCCAGTCTCGGAAATATTACAAGCAATAGATTCTTTTCAGTGAGTGCAGCAAGAGGCATCCATATTTTTTTTGGTTTCTTCCTTACCACTAATAGTTTGAAGTGCTTGAGTCTCAAATGCTGTAATCAACAATGCTCCGCAAATAGAATGCAAGTCGAGAATCTCAATGGGCTGCAAACATGCTGCAAATAGTATGCACATGGAATCTTTTGGGTCCAACAATTTGCGATTTCCATGCACATCTAAGATCTTGCTTCCAAAATACTGCAAGCACCCTTGGCACAATACTGGTTCTGATCTTGGGGGGGTTTTTGGCAGTACTGATGCACTGCCGTTTCTTATTAACGGTTGAACACACGATGGACAAAAGCTTGTGTTTGGTTGAAACAACATGAGGAATTTAGACTCAAAATGCTCTCCCAGAGTGTCAAAATGTTGCTATTCCAGAGCGTCACCTCAAGAGTGTTCCCTAAGAGTGTCGTTCAGGAATGTCATGCGTGGTACGCGCAGCGAACATGAGGGGTACATGCGTTGCATCAACATATTCATTACAAGCATTCATTTGCATTCGGGTACTTGTGCCAATCAGATGTTCCAGCGTGACCCCCTAACTAAGCATTCGCTGCATCTCATTGTGTAGCTGTCAGCGGGCAGGCTCTTGACATGGCTGGCTGGACACCGCTTCATATAGCGGTGGCGGTCTTGGCAATTGCTTCTTCTGTACCCTGGTCAGCCGCAACACTTTGCTATTGTCCGGTTGCAAGCCACTCAGAATCATGTTCTGCTTCCAATCAACTTCACTGTATTTATTCCTGAAGCAAAGCGTCTGGCGGAAGTCTAATTTGACAGAGTGCTATGGTGAAATACCGACTTCTGCAAACTGCCAGCATCCTGTTTGCCACTGAAGAGACTTAAGGTCTTCACAATGGATACCGGTTTGGGTTTTAAGAATCGCGGATAGACAATCACGGCCACTATTTAAACCATGATCATTCCGGAACGGTATTGATTCGTTGGACTTTTGCGGCCCAGGTCCATGTTGGCCGGAGAGAGGTTGTTATCAGACTGCTGCAGGTGGGGTAAGCTGTGGCGGATGATCATTGTTGCTTGGTACCCGTCTACATCGCCCTGCTTGGCTAAGCGATGATGCCTTTCAGCAGCCATCGAACAGCTGGGTAGCTGGGTAGCGATGGAACAGCTGGGTAGCTTGGTTCACGCTGTGGTATCTCCAGGCTGGTGCAAAGCTCACTCAGAGGAACAGCAAGGGCCAGGCCTGGAGCCCTGTTGAAATGCAGCATTTCTGGGTGGTTTCTCAGGCGGCTGGCAAATCTCGGGATTTTCATGGATTCTCCATTTCGACGACTGCTTTTTTGTTTGTTTGTTTGTTTGTTTGTGTGTCTGTCTGTTTGTCTGTCTGTCTGTCTGTTTGTTTGTTTGTTTGTTTGTTCGTTCGTTTGTTCGTTCGTTCGTTCGTTTGTATTTTTTTTAAGATTCTTTTATAGATAGAGATTAGAAACATAATGGAACGTGAACATTTTGAAACAGATTCTATTCTCGGATTTGAGGGGTTATTTGTCCTGCCCTGCCAGGTCCCAACTGATCTTTGTGCCGACAATGGTACCTACGAGGCCGGTCTCGCCTGCAAAAAATCGTGGGGTATTCCAGCCTTTTTCTTGTGGCTGGTGGGGTTGCAGTTGATTGCAAGACAAGGTGGCTATGGGTCAAGCACTTAACCAACCAACTGATGGGGAATAGTAAGGAAAACAATGGTTAATGGTGGGGGAATGAGGGGTACAGGGTTTTGACCCACTGCCAGATGTGATCATCAGTCGGTTCATGTGAACGATGAACAACGACTTTGTCGGTCGACCTTTCCTCTTGGTATGTTGGGGATTGTCCTACCTTGAGCAACAGCAAGGCCATACGGTCGTTTGAGCTTCATCAGTGCGGTTCCACAGTGGGCCTGTGGGGCACTGGGGTCATGGTGGGCTAGTGGTTGCAGGGAGGTTCTTCTGCCCGTTTGGCCTTCAGGGCATAGCAACTTGATCTTCCAGCTTCAAGAAGACAATATTTTTGAAAGTCCTATTCGGATCTACAAGAGTCATTAGAGTATTTAGAGTCATTACATTCGCAAAGGAATCAAAACTCTTTGATGCGCGATTGAGGAAGCATTGACCTCTATAGATTATTGTCAGCATTTATCAGCCACTAGTGAGGAAACACTTGAACTCAACTTTCTGGCACAAGCTGCAGTCCCTCCCCTAGGCGAGAGTCACCGCACGATGCTTGGGAATTCCCGTTGGACTCAAACCAAGCAGAGGCTGCAAGCGGCGCGGGCTGGCCTTTGGGGTGTCTCTGCATCGCTTGGGGGAACATCACAGAGTTCTAAGAGAACATCACTGGGTGTGACTGTGATGATCTGTGATGTGATCTTGGCACAATAGCCGCTGGATTGACCTGATTTTGCCAGCGGAACTGTGTCCCAGTGAACTCAACTTGATACCCTTGAGCCGCTCCAGGACATTGTAGGCAGCCGCCTGCAGTATGAGCCCTTCTTCGTGCCGAGACAGCCTGTTATCAGGTCACAGCAGTTTAAGAAGGAGACTGGGGCAGCTGGTGCAGCTGATTCATCCACATCGCAGTGAGGCTGAAGGGAGACGTATTGATGAATATTCTCTATATATTTCTAGCACCTGCAAACCTACTTAGCCAAGAGACACTATTAACACCAAGAGGCAAACTCTGGTGAATGGAGTGGAACATGTTCATGATAGCCATTGCTAACCAGCATGAACCGTCACATTTCTTGTTGGTTCTCCCCATTATTAGCCCTTAGTATCCGCCGTCAACCGTCACTGACCATCAGCAACCACCATGAATCATAGCTCATGAATGGGTGCCGTGAATCATTAAGCACCTTCAAAAACACTGGTTCTTAACCAGCTTGGCACCCCAAGAAACCCAGCTTGGTGCTACCAACCATTCGGCATCCATTCTTCGGGGTCAAGCAACAGCCCCAATGGCCCGGCCGCATCGCACAGGAGTTCCAACGCATTGGTACTCTGATCTTCAACCGCCAGCCCCTTCGCGGCCATACGAAGTGGTGAAAAACCACAGGTTTCAGATTGATTGCAGTGGTCAACAACCTACGATTAATGAGTCGTTACTAATTAATCGTCATGAATAACAATGCTGATGAACCATGGTGAATTAGTGGTCAATGAGAATGGTGAATGCTGGTAAAGAATGTGGCTGATAATTGGTTCTTGGTAAATAAACCATAGTTATGATTGACAATGATCATGGTTAATCTTCGTCTTGCATGCGAAAGGTACGGTTGGTTGGTGCTAAAGGGACGTGTGAAACAAATAAAGATGACAACTCCCTCAGTGCACAAATTCGAGCAGGTAGTAAGATCTGGTTTGGTGAGTCGGTTTAGTTCCGAAATGGAGTCCAGGTAACAACCAAATGACGATTATCACAAACAACAATAGTCATCAGTCATAAGAATGATAGCAACAAAACATCATAAGTGTACATATGTCATTACTCCTAACAGCAATCATTGGTCAATAACAATAATCAGTAGTTAACTGCTGGAATCAATAGCTAACTAGGTCCAAGCCGCGTAGATGGGCGCGGTGTTTGTTGGCTACTTCAGGGTTTGTTGTGTTGATTCATGCGCCATGCATCATCTCGGATAGCAACCATTTTTGTCATTTTGTCTCAGTTTTTACAGGTCTTCAGCAGGCGTTGCAGCTTTGCCAAGAGATCGCATGCTGTCATGGAACCTTGATGTTTTCGCCACATCCACTGCATTACCATTTCGGAAACTGCGTGTGACCATCTTGCTTCGTAGTCGTATTCATATGACTTGGTAACCATTGGTTCTTCAGCGATTGCCAAGCTCGGTTGATGACCTGTGTGCCTGCCAAGCTGTGACTTTTCGATTTATCTGAAATCACTTTTCTTGTAACCTGTTTTCTCTGGCGTAGACATGGCGCACATGTTCCATCAACGTTAACATGACCCCACCCCCACCCCAACCCACCCCAAGGGGACATGCTTGCGTTGACATACAGACCGTGGTGCAGCACGTTTGCAAGCAGGAAGAATAAAAAGCCACCAAAACGCTCAACAACACCACGCCCGTCTACGCGGCGCGTGTCAACTAGAATAGTTATCATAACAATTCGAATCTACCCTATAATTATAGAATAATTGTTATGATAGCTCTTATGTTATTGTTATTATAGTGACTATAATATATGATATCAATAATAGTTGTCACAATCTAGATAACGACAAGAATCAATTGAATCAATAGCTGCGCTAAGGCCTGGCTTTGGTTTGGCCTTCCTGGTTGCCAGTGGTGTGGCCCGCGACTACCCTGCCGGGAGCGCCAGTGCGAAGGGAAATTCGTTGAGCCTCTTCACTTTTTCAGAGATTCTATGAGATTCTGAGTGTTTCTCTACATATGCACATATTTTGAGGTTGTGAGTCTACTCCAGTGTTGGAAGTTACTTGACCAACTGGGAACCCAATTTTGGCGTCCACATCTGTGTCCAATGTCCAAAAAGCAGCATAGAAACAAATGGCTGAGGTTGACATGTCGACATTTTTGCGAAGAAGCAAAGTGCGGGACTCGGATCCCAGAACCCAAAGCGTCACCGGATCCGGTGGGCTCCAAGCTCTTGAGCATTGGTTGAACCTTTGATGTTTGCGACTTTTTGACAGCGATTGCACCACCATCTGAGGGTTTGAGGGTAGATATCACTGTAAACCACTTTGTTTGCGGCTTGTTGCTCAAGCTTGTCAGAAGCAAGCTGTTTGAGAAATGAATCAAATCAAACTGCTGCTGATGTGATAAATCAGGGTTATAAATAAGCAACGGTAGTGGTTTCTATTCTTGGATGTTCCGGATGATTGCCGTTCCTTGTTGTTTTACACATGTCAAACAAACGTGTCAAACACTCAGGTTGACATCAAGCAGGTCGGAAATTTTTTGGGAGAGGCCTGATTGAGGGTGGGCTGACCGGATGACTAAACGTGTTCTTTCTGTTTTCTTAATAGCACATTCAACAAGCAAGATTCCTGCT
>VSDK01012728.1:161573-174297 GCA_009767595.1 Symbiodinium kawagutii | reverse complement strand
AGTTCCTTCTTGAGAGAGAAGACCTTATGGTGGTTTCTCAACATAGGGGTACCCCCAAATCATCCTTTATTGACCGTCTATAGTAACAAACCAATCATTTGGGGGGTAATGCATTTTCAGAAAGCACCATAAGCATGCTGTCAGCTTTGTGTCTTGGGTCCACAGTTTCTACCATTACATAACTAGTCGATGATTGATTGACATTGGCTTGTGATTAAGAGTTGACCACGAATCAAGTTTTAATTCACCAAGGATCTACCACTGACTCACAAGCAATAACTAAAATTCTAACATGAAACATTAGCAATCATCAAAAGTTAACCATGAATCAACCATTGCCTTACTATTTAATTCAACTACACATCATATAAGTAACAATCATCAAGAACCCACAATCCACCACTAATAAGCAATAATAAACCATTCACCATCAATGATCAACCACTAATCACCAGGAATCAACCAATCAACCATTGATTCACAATGGCTCGCCCTGCACCTCTGATCGATCACCGGAGGCCTTCTCCCTTTCGCACACGATCCGCCTGGAGTTTCTGAATTCGGTGGTGAGGATCCCAGGATCCCATCAGCATTGGTTGTGCATAGACATGCGAGTGGCAGAACTTCCCAAAATCATCCGAAATCATCATCTCAGGGCTGGATCCGAACGGCAAATAGTCAATTCTTTGATCAACTAATAGGAGAAGGGTGGTTGAACTCCTCAGAGGCTGTTTGCCAATAGGGAGGGTGTTTGTCAATCTGCGTCTATGCTACCTTTGCATCAAACACGGGGGCCCTTTCCCTTATGCAAACGTGAGCCTGGAAGGTGGCATCACCTTTCGGTAGCTCCCAGCCGCCACTCAGGTTCTGCAAAACACGGGTGTGGTGTCTGCCTTGATCCAGGTGGCGTGGTGTTGGCACCCCCTTCCCAACAGCTACAACTGAGCTCCATCTCAAACAGCAGACATTTTTAGTGACGGAAAGTTTGGAAACTTCGAAAGCAACGAGGTTCAGGGCTACCAAGCGGGTACCATGGGACTCCCAAAGCCGAAAAGAGGGATGCTGCTCTTCGCATTGCCGAGAGCTTGGCAGGTCTTCCACATGCTTCAGCTGCCCGACGATTTGTGGACCAGGGCCTGTGTTGGATCGCGTGGCCTAGCGTCCAGGGGTGCCAGACAGCTCCAAAGATGGTGGATGTGGATGGTTATTAACGGATGTGAGCAGTGCTGTTTCCCCTTTGAACATCTGAATGGTGAAGCAGATTATGCAGGATTCTTCGTTCAGTGATTTTGTGGGCATGCGGTGAGGTGAAACACGAAAGGTCACGAGATGGAGTTTTCCCTGAACCCTGTAAAGTCGTGACTAACGGCGCTGGGTCATTTAGACACTGCGCCAGCAACTCTGCTCGGTCCTTCATCATCGTCATCGTGATCGTCATCGTCATCGTCCTCCTCGTCGTCGTCGTCGTCGTCGTCGTCGTCGTCATCGTCATCATCACCATTATCACCATTGTCACCATTATCATTATTGATGTTTGTTTCTTTGTTGCGTGGCCAGTCATGGATAGAAGAGACGCTGCATGACCTTCTACAGGTCAGTGCCAACACGCCTCCACATCCAGGAACAAAATGACCCCACCGCATGTCAAGCGTAGCATTAACATGTGCAATGTTTCACGAACGTTAACATCATCCCACCCCACCCCAGCACAGCTCACCCCATGGTCAGGCGACGTCGCCCAAAGATGGCAGTTTGATGCTGCTTGACTTGTCCACAAGCACATCGTACTCCCAAGATCTCCCAAAATGGGATAGTGGGATATAAGCATATCATTGTCATACCTGGGATTACTACCGTGGGTTACCACCGTGGCATCACTGCCAGGCAAAAGATCAATCGCTTGGTCCATGGAGTCGCTCGGATTTGGTGGAGGCACTCTGATGGACTTGGTGCAATGCGCCATGATGCGCCATGATGCGCCATGATGCGCCATGGATATATGATTTGTATATGCAATTGTAGAGCTAGTTACTCACATACATTTATGATCATTTATGCATGCATGGATTAACTACACACGGTGCTGACATGCATGCAAATATTATACATAGACCTCTTTTGTGGTCCATTTCTGTGACATTCGCAGTGTGCATGATTTGGAGCCTAGCTGTGAGCATCAGCCGTCGGTCCGGTTCAGGCAGCACGAGAGGATGCAGCGCGAATCATCCGGAGTTGGAAAGCTCAGCGAGTTGTGAACCCCCTCATCCACATCCGCAAAATCGATGTTCCTTCCACCATATGTATACTGCACACGCATATATCTATATACACACATATATGTTCATTTTAGGATGGAATCAGAGGACCAATATATGAATGTATATGTATGTATCTTTTTATAAAAATATAAAAATATACCCACTCATGTATAGAGATTTATGGCAATTAGTTGGCGCATGTTCATCAACCGCTTTTGCCTCTCTCGATTTATTTCTGGCTGCTTGAACTTAATCTACTGTAGGCTTCAAAGTCCTCAAATTGGCGATCAGAAGCCAAAGCAACTTGTTTGATGGCTGCTTAATCTACTGCTTGATCGTCAGATTCAAGGGTCCTCATCATTGGTTTTTGTTTCAAGGTGATTCCAGCCCGCCAGAAGCAAGCCTCTGAGAATGGCTCAATGCAGCTTCATATCTCTCAGGTGCAGAGCATGGGCGTTGTACGATGGGTTGTGCAAATCATTAGGATTCCGTTTCTCTTTTTAAAGATCATGTTTAAATTTTAAATGTTTTTTTGCGCACACAACCATCATAGTTGATCATATGTGTGTGGTCATCCGTACCAATCATTACATTCGACCAAACTGTTTTGATTCTTGAGACACCAATCGATTCGCTGAAAAGCATGGGGCCACCGTAGTAGTTGACCATTCTAATTCATCAGAGGATTATATTTGATTTAGTTGCTGCCCGGCAGGAGTTGTGTGGACTTGAGCTGAAGCAATACTTGTCCGGATCAGATGTGTTGCACCAGGCACATTCCGATGCTGCATGCGTTTCTGTTGCTGTTCTTTATCGTTGTTGTGTCCTTGCGAATTTCCACATCTTGTGGGATTGGAACATGGATTCTGAAGCAGGGTCTGCCAAAAGTGCCTAAAGTCAGACAACAAATACTGGGCCGTTTAAAGTACCCCGGCTACCCCAGCAACTACTAAAAGATTCAGTGTTGGGAAACAACAAGTCTTGACAGGCCGTTCATAAAGCTTGTGGCGCATGAACATGTTCATGTGATGGTTTGATCTTTGTACTTGGTGATGGACAGTCCCAAATTTTTTGACTTGCAGCGAGCTGCCATTTGGAATTGCTTCTGTTTGTGCCAGCTCATGTTCTCCACCGTGCTGCTTCATTGGTATCTCTACAGAGATGGTCCAAGTGCTCCCAAGAAGGCAGCGGGAGTGACTGCGACGGCTGTTCATCGTACAAGTGAAAGTTGTTGTGGACACAATGACACACTATGATACACTCATTGCACTCATCATGTCTATCCATTCTGATTGGGTTGGCAACGATCATGTTATTGGCACTGTCAGTGTGTTCGGGCAGGCGACAAACACTTCTGCCATTGTCAGAATCACAAGCAAGCAGTTCTTGAAGTCCTTGCTTGGGGATGGACAACTTCTTCTCAACCGTCCTCATCAACAATGGTAGATCCACATCAATATACCTCCCCTTATTGGATTGAATCACCAGCTGTTTGTGGGCACTGATGGTAGTCTATTATCATGGATGTATGATTAACATCATCAAAACGGTGGTGACTTCCAATCTGCCGTTGGTTCAGGAGATGGACTTCGCGACATGGCAGCGATTGAACCGGGGCATCGAGACCAACGGGACAAATGTACCCGACCATGTGCAGCAGCAGGTCTATTCCTTGGTCAACAAGGCCAGGATGATCCAGGGAGAGACGTTGATGGCACGCTTGGCACTGGACACCCTGATCCGCTGATCCGATTTGCGCTTGACCTTATCCAATTCAGTGTGCACAATGAAGCACTTGCTTGCTCTTTGGAGAGGAGTTGGACCAGTCCCTTTGCAGTTTCATTGAGTTCCCCTTTGGGTTTGCCTTGAGTCCCCCTTGGGTCCCCAGTGGGTCCCCCTTGGGTCCCCCTCTTTTCAGTTCCTTTCAGGCCTTCATTCCCGAACTTGCCGTTGCATCAGCGCAAAGGAAAGGGACTGAAGGGCGGGGACCTCAGTGTGGAAGTTTGGTTGCAACAGGTGGCGACCTGTCGACCTGTCACGCCTGATTGTGACACCAATGGGCATTGGCGACCTGTCAGGGGTCCAGATGAAGGAGGTGGTCCCGGAGAAATTGCTGCAGAGCGGCCAACAGCGCCACTGCTAGCACCCTTCGCCGCTGCCGAAGGTTGGCGATGGGCAGAGCGGATGATTTGTGATGCCGAACTGATGGTTTGGACGAGTTCTTGTGATTTATTGACTCGAACTCTTGATTTTGATCCGTTATTGACCACCTAGGACCTAGTCATTTGTCCATGATTCACCCATAGACACCATCAGTATGAACCATCCGTGTGAACCATCAGGATTTAAAGCACAGTGTTGGCCAACCTCTTAGCCAGAATCAGGCCATCAAGAGTCCATCATCAAGCCATCATCAAGCCATCGTCAAGTCATCATCAAGCCCATCAATATAGTCCATGTCAAGCCCATCAATAGTCCATGTCAAGCCCGTCAAGTGCCACTTCTCCATCATGACCCATCACTCTGCAACAAGTGGCACCGCTGTGTTGCCAGGTTGGGCACAAATCGTCGGGGGTGGCTTCCCCAAGCCCAGTGGCCATGGGCTCAGTGGGGCAAGGGCGATGCACAATGGGCCATGCTGGTACGCGTTTACCATGAACCATTCTTCCCTAACGTTTCAGCGATGACATGCCATTACTAAGCATGATACACCATGGTTGATCATGGAGTTCATGCGAAGCCATGAATTTTGTTGGTTTCTATCATAATTGACCATGATTTATGGTGATTTCACTGGTTTCACCATGATTTCTGATGGTTTTCACCATGGTTTTCGATGGTTTCACCGTGGCCTCAGCTGCCAGCGGCTCGCCAGTGCCCGCGCCCGCCAGCGGCTCGCCACCGGCTCGCCAAGCTCCGCTCCGCCAAGGAGCCGCGGGAGTTCAAACAGTGACCTACTCGTCGCTTGGCGGAGCGCAGGGTGAACCAATGGGGGGGGCTGTCATGGCATGTCATGGCATGGCTAAAGTATCGGTTGACAACTGGCTATGGGTCAATATTAACCAACCAATAATAGGGGATAATGACCAACCAATAATAAGGTAAACCAATGGTTAATGAGGGGGAACCAGGGGTACGGGGTCTTGACCCACTGCCAACTGTTGATCATCGGGTTTACCGGTATCCGGCATGAGATTTTCAGTCCGTTTTTGCTTTTAACTCAGTACATCCATCATAAGTCATTACAATCGATTGACGGAGCTTCATCATGCTTAGGAACGATCAAGGGCTGACACTGAGTACTGCTTGTTGATGGCTACAAAATGGGCGACCGAGTGGCTATTCCACTAGAATCTAGGTATAACGCTTTGACCTTTCAGTTTCAGGGGCTCAATACTGTTGCTCTTCTGCTCACGAATGGCGCCTTCTCTCGGTTTCGAACCTCAAACAGGATCGCTGTTTGACACGTCGTGTGAATTCCAGGGTGGTTGCTACAGTATCTTGTTTAATCACATGTTGTACCTAAGCTTCAATCTCTGTCAATCCAGTAGTTTCTTTGGCAAGAGCCAGTAGGAATTGAATATGAATATTCGTCCAGTAGTAATTCAATATTAATAGCCAAACAATTTTTTTGGCAGTACTCTAGGATGAACACTTATTTTGATAGTACCTGCCCCGTTGATGCAATAGTTTTTTGTCAGTCTGTGAAGCCGCCAATCTGAGGCACGTCTCCAGTATCTTCAGTGAAGTGACCCATGGAAACTCAGGCGCTTGCGGTGCGGCGAAGTGTTGTGTTCTTCGGGGAAGCCGAACCGTATGGTGTTTCTATGTGGTGGCTTCTTAAAATTGGGGTATCCCAAAGTTATGGTTGGTTTATTACTAAAAATGATTATACATCAATTGATGATTTGGGGGTCCACCATTTTGAGAAGCATCCATGTACAGGCTACATGTACAATGAAGCATCGTGGTGACAACCGGAAGGTACTCAAATTGAAAGGCCAAGATCAATCAGGGTCAATTATGATTATACCGCTGGCCAATCACGATTCATCATGGTTCACAACTAATTACCGGTGAGCTACGACAAATCACGGTAAGAAAATTTTAGTTATGGTTAATGGTCCTTAAGTCAAAATTGATTACCAACCATAGTCATGGTTAGTTAATATCCTATGAACCTCAGCAGTGGTTATATAATCTTTGCTTCTTGGTTCGGTTGATCTCATGGTCCACCGTGGACTCCGCCTCAGGTATCGTCCGGAGTCCCCTGGCTGCAGGCACTGACTTGAAGAAGTCGGAGGCAGGGCGTTAAGGGCTGTACGACCACCTCTAGGGACAAGGCACCAGTGGCAAGCGTATTCATCCTTGACTGGATGTGTAACCAACACCACTAGAATCATCTTACTCTTCCACCCAGCCAACTTCGTTTTGGTAAGAAGCTTTGGTCGCCCATGAAACCCTGGGAGGCACCCAACCGCATGGCCAAGAGGGATGACTTTGCCTGGCTGTCGGTGGTTTACACGTTGGAATCTCAGCCTTCAGAAGGTGGAACTGCATGGGACTTGGTGCCATGGGGGAACCGCCAAGTCACCACCCCCAGCACCCCAAGTCACCACCAAGGGACACCAACGGGGATACATCCTGCAGCTCAAACCTATGAGCGTCGCTAAGGCTCTTGTTCTTCGCTGCTCATCCACAGACGGGCGCTCCGTGCCCCACTTCACTCACAGTCAAACCATCGGCTTAGGGCCCCAGCCCCAACATATCGAACAAAGCCGGGGAGGCAACACGCAACTGACACGAGTCAAGAGATCCACAGGCTGTGCTGTGAGGTACGCGTTTATCGAACTGCGACGGGTTTGCATTTCCCATATGGATGAAGGCCGAGAAGTGTGGTGGGAGAGGTTCTCCGTCTGAGGATGGATTCGGTGGCCTATGACATGTAAGAAATCGCCCACTCATCCTGGAGCTCAAGCCCTTGGCCACTGATGCTCGTAGAGACATCTGCACATGGAAAGACATCGCTGATTGAAATAGGAAACAAGAATCATTCATCATTAGAGAAACATTACATTGTACATTTTTAACGAAGGTTATACCTCCGCACCATTCCTAACCGCGATCATATTGACTTGTTCCTCAGTGCCACAATTCTTCTGCGAATCGACGGTGCGAGCAGCATGCGGCCAGGCAACCAAGAGTTGACTTTGGTTGGCACGCTGGACCCCGAAGAACCCGATACAGCAGGTGCGCTGGAATTGATGGGGAGATGCGAAGTGGCAATTCGTAGGAAGTCAGGTGATGTACACGAACAGGTGAAAACATTACTAAGCACATGAACAGGTGAAAACAACACTTACAGGCGGTCAGACTACTTGAAGTGTATGGGATTGCATTGCTCTGCTTCTGCACCTTTGATAGCTGCTTAAGACTATCATGTGGAAACTCAACGGCAGTTTTGTGGCCAACCCGATCTCTGGAGCATATCCTCATTAGGATAACATGGGTAGAAACGCTATGAAACATCAACCAGAACCATGACCATCCATGACCATACATGACCATCATGGTATCTTCCCTTTCTGAGACCAACCTGCGGTTCACCACAGCGCCCATGGATCCTAGTCATCTCCCCATGTTGCGCAGACTTCACAGTTGCACGGCGAGATCCAAATGGGCCCGGGCCCGAGCGAACGGAAGTGACCAAGAACGGTGAGATATAGTGAGTGCAGGGTTATCCAAAAATGGGTGTTTTTCAAAATAGGGGACACCTAAATCATCCATTGACCATCAGCATCCAACCATTGTCAACCATCAGCACATCAGTGTGGTGATGGTCAATGATCTAAGCGTTGGCGGAGTGATTGCGGAGATTGAGTGAGTCTCCCTGGGTGCTGAGGGACCCAGAAAGCCCATGGAACACGACCAATCACTGGTAAGGAAGAAGTACATACAGGTTCACACAGGTCAATCAACAAAGTGTCCCGATGCAAAGCGCAAGTGTGGCACCTGGGGATAGTTTTTATAGCGTGGCTGAGCAAACATCATGCTGTTGGTTGATGCTTTTGCAATACTCCATGATGATGATGATGATGATGATGATGATGATGATGATGATGATGATGATGATCACCTCATCATCATTATCATCATCATCGGCGGTTAGTGATCATTGATGGTATTGTACTAGTTACCACCACTACCCACCAGATCGCAAGATTCGCAACCATTGCGCGGTTGAACTCCATGCAGCTGTCAGGGTGTCGCCTGTGGGCATCGTCTTGATGCTTCCGGATGGGCGGTGGCAGGACGCAGAGATACCCACGTTGGGTATGCCCTCCAGTCATTGAAAATGGTACAGTAGTGGACCACGAGCCGCACTTGCTGATTTCTGATGGCCCTGTTTGAGTTGGGGGAGGGAGGAAGCTGTCAAGCTTTTGGCGAACATAAATTTTTACGACGTAGGGGTCAAACGCAAAGCACCTTTGGATGAATGCATAAACGTTTCTTGCCTCGCATTACCTCTTCTCTCTCCTGGCTCTAAACATCATTTCTTTCTTTCTTCTGCTCCTTGCTGACATGTCCATCTTCTCACTTCAGCTCGGAAACCATGCCTTCACACACCTTCCTTCATGATCTCTGTCTTCTGCCTCCCCCATGTCCAACTGATAATTAGTTCATCACCTGACCTGACCTCTCCACAATTACCATGCTGCCCAGCATCATCCAGGTTCACGCATACTTTGTCGACAACTTGTGAACTTTTCATGCTTTGCTACTTCTTTTGTACAGAAGATCATTGGCAGTATACCACTTGGCATCCATTCAGCTTTGCTTAGATGACATTGATAAAATACCCACAACATTTTGAATAAACAGTAAGCACTGTGACCACGTAGCAAGTTGAATTCGCGAAGAGGAACCAGGAAACAACAGGACATCTTGGTCCAACATTTTGTCCATTTTGCCCTGGAAACACGAACCTCTCTCACAGAACCTGCTTCCTAGCTTGTAGATGGACAGATCGCTCTCAACGCGTCCCCGGATAGAAGTTGCGCCACCTGCAGAAACGCCGATGCTTTCCACTCGCCTAAAGTGTTCCAAAAAACCATCGTTTGCGTTAGCCGTTAGCCATTGTTATCAATTGGTTGTTTTAAATCATTAACCATCAGGTCCCGTTGTTACTACCACAAAAATCTAGCACAACCTATTAATCGTCATTGATTGACGGTCATCTACATAGATCAAATATGTCAGGTTAAGCAAATTCGCAAACCATGCTGCTAAACACTTTTTGAACACACAAAAAATATGGGTGTTTCTCAAAATAGGGACCCACCCGTTATCATCCAGTTTATCAACCATTTATAGCAACAACCCAACCATTCTTTGGGGTTCCCAATGGCTTGAGAAACCACCATATAGTTGGTATATATCCAGTATTATTTGTGGGGAGAATACCCTATTATTAAGATTATTCACTAATATTAACCACATAGAGCAATAAAACCTATTTTGAGCAGCCACTCAAGGAGCTCAGTATGCCCAAACTGGATCTTCGGTTCCCTTCGGCGGAGAGTCTAAAGATGTTGGGTCCCAGCTCAGTGGAACGGCTTGCGTCCGGAAAGCAACAACTCTTGAGGTTTCAGGGCTTGAGCAACTTGAGGAAGTTTCCCAAAGATTCCAACGTCTCAAATTCGCGAAGTTCGATGTGGTAAAGCAGTGTAGTGAATGGCTTTGAGTGGAGGAATCAATTGGATCAATGTAGTTGTTTACGATGCACCCAAGAAATGCTGGTACATTTGGGTTCACCAGATTACCTGGTTGGATGGAACTGCACGGGGCAGGCCTCTCGCTTGACTTAGGTGGGCCAACCACATCATGGCTGGCGGTCAAGGCGGCTGGTCTCTGTGGTGAGTAGTTTGGGGGCTTACTTGTCCCAAGAGCGCAGATGTGGTTTGCGTTTAAACTTGCAAGATCTGAATCTATGTTTTCGATCAACTTCTGCAGTTAGGCAAAGTTGCCCCTGGCTTCGATCGATTGTCCTTCGGGCAGGCAAACAAAGCCGGCCTTCAACGACGTATGCGAGAGGAGTTCAGGTGGTGTCCCTGTTGGTGTCCCTGTTTGTGTCCACAAGGAGGGGGAAGTATGGCAACACGAGATTCTATTCACTCATTGTTCGCCTGGATGGGACTTCAAGATTTGGTTGTTGCTTCTTTTCGTGTCAAGTGGTGGAGCCGTAGTGACCCAACAGCATGTAACAAGGGCAGCTTGAAGCTGGCCTCATTTGTCCTTAAGCTGGCAGTGGATTGAGATGATTGAACATCCTTGTTGATTCCCTCGTGAGCATGGAAAGATAAGATAGTGTCCGTCTTCCTAGCAAACGCATCCAAACGCACACGCACACACACACACACAAAATCGTTATAAATCATTGTACTGTAGTTGATCGTTATCAAGTTATCACCCATTTCTATCCATTTTTCCGTTCATTTGCTATCCCTTTTTCTATCCATTTTTGTATCCAATTTTCTATCAATCCCCTCTTGGTCCATGTGCAAAAATTGCGGGTAACCATGGGAACATGGTTGGACAACCTGTGCCAGAAGGTCACCTGAACCTGACGTTCTGGGCTCAGCGGACTGGCAGACTGGCAGATGTTTCACAAAGGCGGGCTATTCCCCAAGTCATCAGAATTCACCCTGAACTCAAGTGGATAAATAGGATAAATCATCTAAGTAGATCTTAATCGAAGTCTTAAGTCTGGATTAGAAGCTGGTTGACAATTCATCTTACTATATCTTAATCATCCACACAACCTGAGATTGTCGAAGTCTGGTCAACCAGAATCTGACCCTTGACTCATTAGTTGGTCCTTGAATGACACATCTGACGCTTCTGCTTCCAAGGCCAAATTGCTCGGGTCCCGACAAGGCAAGCGGTGCAGTGTTTGCATCGATGACCCACTTTTTATTGGGACTTCTTCAGCCATAAATGAGGTTCTCACCCCAACTGTGAGATATATGATGATACATTGCAATGGACTAGACTTAGACCCAACAGCAAGCCACCCAACAATGGGAGGGTTTGGACAAGCTATTTCAGCATGAAAGCTGGCTTGAGACTGCGTTTGTGGCACGTTACTGATTCACAATAATGACTTGAGAGGTGTTTCTCTTGTGGTGTTTCTCCTGAGAAAAGACGTGACTTCTGTTTTGAGAGCATTTTGTACAGCACATTTGTTCAATACAATTTCTGCTCCCAGAGGCAAAGTGTGTCAAAGTTGAACCTAGGCTCTTACCTTTCTCAGACCATGTATTTTTCTTTTTCAGTTTGGTGTGACTCCTTGGATCCAACTTGGGTGGCAGTGGTTGAGAGGTTTTGTTTGGCTTTTGCTTCCCCAAAATTTGAAAAGAGGAGAATTGCATCGTCTTGTCCAGCTCAAAGCCAGTTCCAAGTTGGCTGCTTGCCATGTGAGGTGCGGGTGAGGCATAGTAAAGGAATTTGAGTGGCCGGTGCCAAGGCGGATGTTGGGCATTTTCATGCATGAAAGCCCTGCTTGGGATACCTGCTGGTAGTCACAATTGATTCAAACAGGTGGATATGGGTCTGGGTCAAATCTATTATGGTCCCCCGATTTCCGATTAGAAACAGTTTTCCACAGTTGTGCATTTGCAAGCACCGTGCCACCGTGCAACACGCACGGATCTCGGTTTGATGCATCAGCCCATTGAGTAGTAGGTAGCTGGCAGCAGATTGTGCACAGCGACTGAATGGTGATTGATGAATAGTAGCTCGATGTAGCTGATAGGTTATGCCTATAGGATCCAACAGGTAGGTTGGTGACTCCCAGAAGGTTCCCCCCATCGCTGGTTGGTTTCGCGTTTTGGTGGAGGATTTCGGGGTGCTATTCAAGTCCTGGCAAATTCGAGCTGCCAGCTACAAGACCCGTATCACATGAATTCACTGCGGTGGAACCCGAAAATTCCAAGAAAAAAACATGATCAAAGGAAATCCAGTTGCCTTGGTGTTCTTGGAACCTCCAATTCTCTTTGGTGTTTTCAACGGTTTTTTCTCTGCTTGATCTCAACAACTAGGTGACGCACACGTGTACGAGTGCATGTCCATCATGGTGTGCCTCCCAAAGTTTGTGCTTTCCCAAGCCGTGATGAACATTGGGATCCCATGGCCCGGCCCGGTGCTGGGCGCCCCGGAAATCTCCGTCTCACCGGTCGTCAGCAGCGGCAGCGCCTCTGCAGCGCTTTGGCGGGCGGAAAATTGAGAATCCCTGTGGGGTTGTTGTTGTTGTTGTTGTTGTTGTTGTTGTTGGTGGTGGTGGTGGTGGTGGTGGTGGTGGTTGTGGTGGTGGTGGTGGTGGTGGTGGTGGTGGGTAGTAGTGAATG
Organism: Symbiodinium kawagutii; assembly: GCA_009767595.1. Taxonomy (NCBI): domain Eukaryota; class Dinophyceae; order Suessiales; family Symbiodiniaceae; genus Symbiodinium; species Symbiodinium kawagutii. Next base: position 161,633 of record VSDK01012728.1, on the reverse strand, counting down.
AAGGCAAACCACTATAGTCACTATCTATTCTACTGGTTGCAAAAGATTCAAGGGGGTCCA
>VSDK01012728.1:79267-143422 GCA_009767595.1 Symbiodinium kawagutii | reverse complement strand
CCCGGGGTCTGCCCTGTGCAACCCCAGCGGAACCCCAGCGGAACCCCAGCGGAACCCCAGCAGAACCCCAGCGGAACCCCAGCGGAACCGCAGCAGAACCCAGCGGAACCCCAGCAGAACCCTTGCGCAACCCCGGAACCGCAGCGGAACCCCAGCAGAACCCCAGCGGAACTATCAAAACATCTGGCTTTGAAGATTTTTAGCTATTTTTGGTGGATCCGTTTGGGTTCCGCTGCTGTTCGGTGATATTTGCTGGTGTTCCAGCGTGGTTCCTCTGAGTTCGCTGGGGTTATGCTTGGGTTCCGCTGCGGGTTCTGGTGAGGGTTCCGCAAGGGTTTTGGTGAGGGTTCCACTGTTGTTCTATTAGAATTCCTGCTAGTGTTACAGTGGAGTTTGGAGATCTGCTGCGATTCGCAGTAGGTTTCTGCTAGATTTCTGCTGGGGTTCCGCTTGGTTGCGCAGGCTCCATGCCGCATAATGTCCGAACGTCATTTCGTGAACCGCCTTGTTGCCAGGGGTGGCTGTCAGGATCAAATGTTTGGATTTTGGCTTAGTCTTAACGCTTGTACGCTCTCTACAAAGAATGATTGCCATGATGTTTTCTGTGCAGCCACTGGGCTATCCGTTGGCAGGACAGAGGCACATCCTGAGGAAGCAGGTGCAGACCACGATTGTGTCATGGGAGCTTTCGGTGCAGGGTGCGTGAAGGAAGAAGATGGAATCATGGTGATTTGTCGTGTTTATGGTACAACAACACACGTTCGTTTCCAAGCTCTTTCTTCTTGAGATTTCTTGTGAAACAAAGTAAGCCATTTGTTTGCCAGCATGATGCTTGGGAATTGACGTCTTATGACGTCTTTACCTTTTTTTGTGTGCAGGCACATTGTCCACTGACCAAGATTCATCATGTGACATGTTCTCGATGAGATCCAATCACCAGCGCATCCGTCGGCCAGGGCATGAAGAAGCGGCACATGGTCCAGGCCCGGCGTTTGAGCCCGGCATGGGTCATGATCCCTGTGTATCCCTGTGTGGCAACAGATCATGGACCATGGTGGACCCATGGGTTTTGATCATCTCTTCATTCTGATCTAGCAAGATTCATCCACATTCCAGCTGATTTAGGTGACAATTTTTCGTCCGTTGGTGTCTTCGACCCAACACATCTTGGAATGGCCAAAGCAATGTTGGAAGGTCCGGAACTCCGGATCAAGAACACGTTCTACGAGTTCTGCATTCCAAAAGACGTGGAGCCGCTTGTGCGAACCAAAACAGCCCCCAGCGCTGTCAACAAGATGAGTGTGGAACCCTGGAAAGATTTCTTCATTGTCTCACTGAGGAGTGATCCGGGATTGCCGCAATGGATGTATGTCTATAGAAATGCTACAACATAAATGCCCGCACCCCGCAAGACCAAGATACTGTCTCTGCAAATCTGTCAGTTTTCCTAGTTTTCTTAACCTTTTTCCTTCTTTTGAGTGTTTCTTTAGTTCTAATAGACCCCTGGTTGATTAATACGGGGTATCCCCCAAAAGCCTTGGTTTCCCTCTAAAATGGAACCTCCCCCAATTAATCAACCAGGGGTGGCTCGCTTCATCCGGGCTTAACAACTACTCTTGGTAATCATCCCCTGTAATTCTTAGTTATCATTCCCCTATTATTAACCATTAATGAGCTATTCCCCTAAAATTCTTAGTTATCATTCCCTATTATTAACCAGCTAAACCAGCTATTAACCATTGGTTTTAACCATTAATGAGCTATTAACCATTGGTTGCGCTTGGACCCGAGGTGGTGATGCCATGTCGCCCACGGACTCGAGCACGGCATCCTCCGCCAAGCCCGGCAGCTCAGCTCGGTGGCACCGGTGGATCCCGGGGCACCGGGGACGTCCCCAGGCCTTCGCCGCTGCTGACGCTGATGCCTGCGCCGTCTCCACCGGCGCCCTGGGCCTTGAAACGCGATACGTCGGGGGAGCTCAGTGCCCAACATGAGAACAGCAGGAGATGTAGAGATCTCTGGAGAATTCTCAGATTGATTCCCGCATTTCTGAATGTGTATTCTCTTTGAAAACCAAAATATGCCAAAATAAGATCAAGTTTTACCCAATTTGTGGGTGCTGGGCATTTTGCTACTACATCTCGCAGCTTTTTGTATTGATCTGGGGAGGCACAATGGTTCGACTGGTACCCCGCTCGTTGTGTGAGGTCTCACATTCTTCGGTCCATTCTGGAAGACAAGCAGAGCACTTGGAACTGAGATAGATTGGGCACAGACTGGACCCCAAAACCACCAAAGATCTATTAAGTTCAGTGGTGAAATTTCTGTTTGAGGAATTCCAGGGCCCGAGATGAGACTTGTTTGAGTAGAAGCCGCCAAGATGGCTCCTTCGATGGAGAAGAATACGGAGAAAGGTCAACATGGAAATTTTGGCTAACTTGGGCAGGTGACATCCCAACATAGACCTTTCTGTTCATTTTTGGGACGTTGAAATGTTTCCAGTTTACTCAGAACATTGGAGCCTCCACGGTGTGTTGGGATGAGCAACGCGATCAGGATGGAAGCCGAGTCTGAGAAGGATGCTTCCGAAGCCAAAGGCGGCGCTGAGTAAGCAACGGTGGTGCCCACAAGGATGCCATGATGGCTACTTCTCTTTTGCATTCTCACGAGCCCCGAGCTACTTCATTAAACTTCACTATTAGCATGTTGGAGCTGGTCGGAGCGCTGGAAAAAAGCGTTGTGACGTTGGGAAATGTGGTTCTTCGCTGGAGATCACTGGCAGCTGCAGAAATGGCAGGTTCGCCCTGCTGCCAGGTCGAAGTTCCTCGCGTCAAAAGAAGCCCACCACGGTGGGTCCCTAAGCCCGACTGCGGAACTTCGCCACAAAACGCGAGTGGGGAAAGATCAACGAGCAAAAATTGTGACTTTCAATGCTTCAGCGCAGGGAAGTATGAGGATTTGCTCATTGAAGAGCCATGACTGGATAGCTTGGTCGATAGCGCAGGTGCAGGATGGTGCAGGTGTACCAGTGGAGGTGAGCGATTGTGACCGAACCAGGCCCCGCCAGTGGAGACCCCGCCGGACAAAGCCGCCGTTCGGAAAGGCCCTGAGCATAAGGACAACCAAGGACTCGCCCAGGGCGGCGCTGCACCACAAAAATAGGGCACTCATTTCTTAGAGAAAAAGAATTAGAGTGCAAACACTAAATGATTAGAGTGCAAACAGTGATTTGAAATGAGTTTGAAATCTCATTCAATAACTAGTATCAAATAACTCATTTGAAGCTTCAGCAATTGATTGGAACCAGGCAAGGTGTGGCTTCCAATCAAGGAATCAATGATTGGTATGTAGCTTGTTTCAAGAGGGAGGAGGTGGGTGTAGCCCTCGAACCGGAGGTTCTAGAGGACCAGTACGGTCGACTGGCTATCAGTACCCGAGTGCAATACTACGCGGACATTTGAACCAAATAGTCCACTTAAGAGGAAGAGGGTGTGGTCTGCAACACCTCCAAAGAAAAGGTTCTACAGCAACAGTGACCGGAAACATTGGTGGTGGTCAATGAATAGGTACCCAGTAGTTACACTTCCTGGCTGTTTGGGGGGACCAATTCCATCTGAGAAGCTTATGCGGGGACCAGTGTGGTGACGATTCATCAAGCATTACAATCACTATTCACAAAGCATCACGATTCGTCAACCGTTGCCATGGCAAGTACTAATTGCCATGTAATTAGTGATTAGTTGCCATAGAAATTAGTCAACCGTTGCAATCATGCTTCACAAACCTTCACACTCAGCCATGGCAAGCACTTTCAACAGCTTTCAACAGCTACCATGATAACTGCTTGGTGGTTTTGGACTTGGACATTCGTTATTGTCCCTAGCAAATATTAAGAACTGATTGGTTGACTCATTTTTTTCGAGGTTGAAACCACCATGATAAGCATGGCCGAATGGTAGTTGCTCTTCATCACTCTTCATCAACCACTTCACCTGCTGAGCTGCAGGATATCTGGATGTCCCAGGCCATGCTCAGACCTGCGGTGGGCGCCCCTGTGGTAAACAGGGAACCCCCAAGTTGCAGACCCTAAAATCCAGCGGTTGAGGATGGATTTCCCTGCTATCAACCCTTGGTGACCGACCATCATCAGCCATTGCAAAGCATTGTTTCCCAATCATCAACCACTTATCATCGGTTCGTAACCACAAACATGATGGTATCGATGCCATCAATCATCACCTATTGGTTGGTATTCATATCCACATGGCAGTGGGTCAAAATCATTGTTTCCCCTCCTAGTGTTGGTGTTGGTTATCATCCCCCATGATTGGTTAGTTCAAATTGACCCACAGCCACATGGCTATGGGTCAAAACCCTGTACCCCTGGTTCCCATCGTTAACCATTGTTTCCCCTACTATTGTTGCTTAATATTGTTGGTCAATATTGACCCACAGCCACATGACCAACAATGATGGGGGATGATAACCAATCATTAACATACTAATTATTATGATACAGTAACAAATTATCAACATACCAATTGGTTGATATGGCTGTGGGTCAAAACCCTTAGTCCCCCTGGTCCCCCATCATTAACCATTGTTTTCCCTTATCATTGTTGGTAAATCCTCCATTAGTTGGTTGGTTAACTGCTTGACCCATAGCCATATGAACTATTCATCCCAAGTTCATGCGGCCAGCGGCTTGATCCGTGGCTCCAGGGGACCTGGCGATACCTGCAGATCACATCACCAGCTGGGCGGATGAGAGCCAGAAACCCAGCGGTCAGACGGCTCACGGGGGGACCGTGGTCGGTGGTGAATGGTTGCGTTCGCTATGCGGGTTGGAGCTATGGTGAGCATCCCAATAACCAATAAAGATAGCTGGTTCATGGTTCATGGTTCATAATTGGGTTATACGGCGGATTATCCCAACCAGCTATTATAGCAACCAGCCTTATTGGGGATAACAACTAACCAGCGATATGGCAAGCTGGGTGCCACAACCAAAAGATGCTCATCCCAACAGCTGGACGAAAAATTGGTGGTGGGATGTGAACAGCCAAGGGTACCAGCCGCAGCCGTAGAACCATTTAGATAAGTGATGCTTAGCATTAACCGCTGAGCTGATTGGCACAGACATTCTCAGTGGTGGTACTGCTTAACCAACGGAGGTAGAAGAAGTTGTAACAAGTAATCGCAATGGAGATAATATTTGCTCGTAATTTGCACAGCTATCACTGACGGGAAAGATTAGATGATGATCATTGACGCTTGAGCAATAATGATCACAATACCAAATGTTGACGTTTCTTAGACGGTCAGCCACCAATGCTCAATACCAGGGACCTGCAGGCATATGGGATGGGTATAACGAGTATATAGTTATTAGTGGTGATAGTGACTGGCTATTAAGCCTGCTGGGAATACCACTCAGCCATCGGCTTGGGATTGTCAAGCCACCAAACATCACGTTACAACTTCCAGGAGCTGAACATTCACGCGAAGCGGGATGGAACTCAACTTGCGATCATTATTGGGATGGAACAACTGGGGACCGACAAAATCTGACAGCCTGGCATGGTTTCATAGAGTGCCTTCCTGGACAATTGGTTCGTGCTGATTTCCCTCCTTGCCATTTCGGCGAAGTTGCAGGGAACATCAGTTGCTCCAACTCTTTATTCCGATTCGGTGTGATTCGATGTGATTGTTAACATGTCATGGGCATCCGCTGCATCCCCGAAGAAAGATAATGTTGTTGGGTGATTTGTTTGACATGCGATGGACAGGTGTAGGTTCATCCATCCACAAATTGGACACCCTTGTGCCGTGCCAATGTGGTTCCGACTGAAGATTATCGGGTGAAATTCCGCAGGCGAGAGCCTCGAACCTGGTGATGTTGAACCGTGGTCAGCGCCATCCTCACCGTCAGGCGGATGGGGATCATGGGAACGGGGCAGTTTCAGTCAGCACGTGAGAGTTCTCCGAGTAATTTCTGGCTGTGGTTCTTGTGGTGATTGCGGTGCCCTTTGATGTGATGAAGGTCGTTGTTGTGGCTATTGTTGTAGTTGAAGTTGTGGTTGTGGCTGTTGTTCAGGTGATGGTAGTGGTAGTCGCAGCAGCAGCAGTAGCAGCAGCAGCAGTAGCAGCGGGAGGAGGAGGAGGGGGAGGAGGAGGAGCAGGGGTAGGAGTAGGAGTAGGAGTAGGAGTAGGAGTAGGAGTAGGAGTAGTAGTAGTAGTAGTAGTAGTAGTAGTAGTAGTAGTAGTAGTAGTAGTAGTAGTAGTAGTAGGAGTAGTAGTAGGAGTAGTAGTAGGAGTAGTAGTAGTAGTAGTAGTGGTAGGAGTAGTAGCAGGAATAGTAGTAGTGGTAGTAGTAGCAGCAGCAGATAGCAGTAGTAGCAGCAGTTGTTGTTGATGATGATGTTGTTGTTGATGATTGTTGCTGCAGTTGTTGAACTTGTGCTGTTGGTGGTTTCAACTTTAATCACGAGTCACTTTGGGTTCTATCCACAACCTTTGGGGCATTGCCAGGTCGACGAGAGGTCCGGATCAGGACGGGGCAAATGCGCAGGAGGGATGATTGAATGATGATGTGAAGGACAGACCTCAAAAATCAGAGCATGGCATTTTGTAATGTCCTTTACCAGGGTCCTATTTCCTACTACTTCCACTTGGATTTGATTTGCGCAGCATCCTGTGTTTTCTCATGGTTTTAGAAAGGTCCCCAAGACGATCTGGAGTTTTTGCATCGAAAGTACATGTACTGGATTGCAGTAACTTGTTCCTGGAGATGTTGGTGCGTCGGTTGCCTTTGGTATGAAATCTATAACAGGGAAGCATTGGCAACTATGGTCATGATGTTGTGACTCGCTAGCAACCGCCAACAAGGCCATGACGAACATGGTTGCTAAATATGGCTATCAGGTGAACCAACCGTCCTCAATATGCCATCACACGGTTCGTTGTTAAGTACTGACAGACACACATACATATGTAACATGTATGTATATATATATATATTCAAAACAATGATATAATATATAATTCAATGTAATTTGATTTAACAAAAAAATAATTGAATGTAATATGGTAATGTACAAGCTGATATATCATGATATGAACTAATTTAATTTGATATAACATTATACATCATACAATATAATACAATATCATGTAATATTGAACAATACAACATAATACAAAAACACATATTGCAATACAATAAGATTTACAATGATATAATCTAATATAATATAACATAATATAATATAATATAGTTTAAAATCGTATAATATGATATAATATGATTTAATATAATCTAAGATAATAAAATATAATGTAGTAAAATCGAACATCATATAATATAGTATAATATAGCATGATATGATACAATAAAATACGATATAATATAATATGATATAACTTAACATAAAAGAGTATAATATAATATGATATGATTAAATATAATAGAATATGATATGATATGATATGAAATAATATGATATGATATGATATGATATAATATGATATGATACGCAATAGTATGATATAATATGATAGAATATGATATAATATACTATAATTTAGTTTCATGTAATTCCATGTAAAATATATTGATATAATTTAATCTCATATAATAAAATAAAATATAATATATTTTAATTTGATATAGTATAGTATAATATAGTTTAATATAACAAAGTATAATTTAATATGATATAGTATGATATAATATGATATAATGAAATATGATATAATATGATACAGTATAATATAATATAATGTCATTTGATTTGATATAATATGATTTGATATGATATGATATGACACAGTATTAAATGTTTTTTGTTTCATATAGTACAATGTGAAACAATATATTAAATACGATTTAATATAATATAATATATTAAAATACAATACAATATGATTTAATATTATATACTATAATTTAATATAATATAATTTGATATGATACAATTTGATATGATTCAATATAATATGATTTAACTTAATATAGAATAATATGATATATTTTAGAAAACAACATTTAATTTAATATATTAGAATATAAATTGATATATTATAATATAAAGGATTTAATATAATATGATCTTATATAATATAATATAGTTTACATAGGTGATTGGAGGCGCCATCACAAAGTGTTCGCAGATGTTTTGGCAGATGACGGTGTCCTGACTTGGTGTGCCCAAAGTTTAGCATGGGATGAGAAGCAGTTTCCAGGGCAGTGTTTCAGAGCATGCGTCGGAATGGTTGTAACAATCCATTATGCAACATCCCTGGGGGGGGGGGCGTGCTTTGCGTCGGAAGCGGGGTGCTCGCGCTGAAGGCCGTCGTCGGTTCCTTTTTGCTGTATATTTCAACTTGCCCGTCAGGCGTCATGTAAGACCTTTGGATGTTCAGGGCTGTGATTGGACAAGTAACAAACGACACTAGGAAACTTGTGAGAGCGTATTCCATGGCGTGCAATGCCGCAACGCGCTGGAACATATACAGCATCGTGCGATACCGGGTGGCCCACCGCACGGCAGAGAGTTCGTCCTGAGGAAAGAAAAATTGTTTTTGAACCTAGAGCAGTTCCAGCCTTCAAAATTTAGACTTGGGCAGCCATTTGAAAACAAGGACTGACCGGGAACGCGGTTTGCGACAACGGGCTCTACGGCAATTGGTGGGGCTCCCTGCAAAGATCACGCACTTGGCTGTTCCTATCCAAACTGACACAGGTGTAGAAATTTGTCAATGGCCTATGTGTCTCCCATGGGATTTCGTACCTTAGACATGACATACATGTGTGAAAAAAACGTACTTTTTGAATTTTTATGTTTTCTTACGGTTGGATTTCTGCTATATCATTCGTTTAGTATTGTTGCTTGATTCAGCTTCAGCCCAGGCAAAAGCTATGATTAAAAAAGGCTATCTCTTTTGCGTGGCAGATTTGCAACAAGCCCGTGAGTACTGGACAGGTGTACTGGTGGATCATCCCAACCATCCAATTCGACAGCATGATCCGGATTTTGGCTCTTCCATTGGATGTTCTCTGTACTGCTGCTTGACCCGATGATTTGCCTTTGATAGTGGTGAATGTGTTGATTTTGTTTTGGAAGCTGTGAAACTGATAGTTTTTATTTTTGCTTTTGATTTTCTGATTTGTTCACTCTGTTCTCTCCTATCTCATTTGTTTCATGCCATCTATCCTTTTCTTTTGGTTGCTCCTGCGCTACCTCCTCGTTGTTCTCTCTTCTCTCTTCTTCTATGTATCTCACCTTTTGTTGCCCGCGTTCTCCAGGTGATGAAGTACAGTCACTCGGAGACCTATACATGTTTATTGTCTGGACCTGCGATCTCAGCCCTTGCCTTACCAACAGTGCTGCTTCCAGGTGGCCTATACTATAGCTATCATGCCGGCATCTTTGTACGTTACGGGCGAGAACGGGGTAAACTTGACCTTGCAAGCGTTGACAACAGCTGTGAAGGACTCCTTCAACAAATTGAGTGATGAGGGAATCAAGGTTCGAGATTTTCCATCCGTTGGTGGCGCTACAGTGGCTTATCTTTTGATGGTCGCTGTTTCTTATTTTGTTGGAATTTGATTCATTTAATTCTATTTTGCAGCATCTCATTTTGTCAACCACGCCTCAGACCTTCTCTTTGGTGGATTTTATTCAGCAACCTCAAGCTACTGCAATTCATTGTTCTGTTTGATTTGCAAGGTGGCAAAGCTGCGGTTCTGGGTCACTGGAGTGAGAGGCGATTGGAAAGCGATTTCCCAAACAATGAATTTCGTGCGGCGCTATGGAGTCAATGAGGATGGAAATTTCGAAATCTATGCATGTTAAGTTTGTACATTCATACATTCAATATGCAATCATACTTGCAAGTATGCTTATGTTTTCAACATTTTGGAAACACCCTGCAGGTGTGCTACCTTTGCAATGCCACAAAGGGCGAGAACAATGATGTGCATATGTCGTACACCAACGTCTCTAGTGGAGCTCCTTACGGGCAGTCCCTTTACCAAGTGATTCCCTGGGTTGCCCCTCCATCATATTCCTTTCTTTACGGCTTCGAGATTTCGATGTGTGTGCCAGATTTGCTGGGGACAGCATGCTTTGGGAAGTGCGCTGAAATGCATTTTGTCGGAAAGACAAATTTTTACATCCAGCGCTTTGGAAGACCGCGTGCAAGAAGCATCGCAATCAGTTCTTCAGTTCGCAGCACAAAAACAAGTTCATCTCAGGTTCAAAAAATTCACGAAATCACGTCTCAAGTGGAATACCAAAAAGTATCCTGAGCTTTCAGGATCAGGGTACGACACTTTCATTGTGATGGACTGGCTAGATGGAATCTTGACGCAGCATGCAAATGCCTATCCAGACATTGCAACTTTGGTTTGGTCCGGCAGTCGGGCCCTGAAATTGTTGTACCGGGCAAATCGTTACTTGAATGAGATTGAAAAAAATCTCTGAGAGTTTTGGGAAACTTATTTGCTACAACTTACGTGATGCTCGCATCTAGAGCAATTGCAGAATGCAAATTGCTTTGGGGGTGCGTTCCCGGGCTGCGCTTGTTTGTTCACCTTTGCTCCTGTAAGCGGCGCGCGAATACGGTATACAGTGCCACATGGATGGATGAGGACTTGCTGAAAAAAAACAAGTCACGCATTAGGTTTAACTTCGAGCCGCGCGGCCCAACTTCGTTTTATCGAACGTTGGCTTTTAGGAATTCCCTTTTTTTTGCAGTCTGTCTTAGGCAGCCAGGAATGAAAACCGACCCGCTTGGAATCAGGAAAACCTGAGCGCCCCCGCATTCTGGAGCAAACTTCTCTGGGCTGGCAGCAGTACGGAGCCATCGGATCATGGAGAGTGTGACACGTGTAATTGCTTAATTGTGTTACACTTAGATATTCCATTTCCTGCAATCGCTTGGATGATGGTTTATCTTCCATGTCCTTACCTTGTGGTGGATTTTCGTTCCTTGGTATCAAGAGTGCCCCCCTGCTCGTTGGTTGTGCTCGGGGACTGTGTCCTGTGGACGCTTGCCTTGATGCGCTTGCGGCCAAGCGAGCTTTGGAGACCCGGGTGAAGGTTCCTCCGTGGATTGCCGCGCGCTTCGTCGTGCGCACTTCGATTGCCATTCAATACATCCGGCTCTGCAGCTTCATTGCGTCCCTTGTGACATACCATGTGGGGAAACTGTCCGATCATCGCTTCCACTATCCTGGTCTGGCTGGGCGGGCTCCATGCGGTGTGCAAATCACGACGTGCAACGATACGGAAGAGTTTTTGCGTCTGCTTCAGACGTCTTTAAAGATTGGCCGTGCGTACCGGCGGTCGGCTGTAGATTTCCTTCTGTCTGTGATGCACTCCAGCTCTGGCTGCGCTCCAATGCCCGCGCAGCACGGAAACACATCCGGGCGGTCACGGCACTTGTGCACATGCTTCCGCTGGGTCGTTGCCAATGTTTCATGACCCCTGCGCACGTGGCCCAGCACCGAAATGCCACGTTCCAGCTTTCCTTTGGCATGTGTGGCGCCGTCATCGCCATGGAGCCCTTCGCGGACGAGCTGTGATGATGTCTGCATACAGTGAGGCTTTGCCGGGTTTCGCTTCTTCTACGTTCAGCGGGAAAATCTTTCCAGCTGTTACCAGTGGCGTCGAGAGAAACAGCGCCTGCGCGTCCGCTGCCTTTTCACCCTCTGAAGCTGTTGTTTTGCGCTCGCTGTGTGTGTTTCATTCATGAGCCATAATTAAGATCTTGTGTGTTTCTCGCTTGCCATTTCCCTGCAACAACACACTCATGTTGTCGTGCTCTATCTTTCTTTTCCTTTCTATAGCCTTTCTTGGCTCAGCGGCGAGACTTGCGTTGCTTTCCCATGGCGGGCATGGACATGGCAGAGGTTGCGTACGTCGCCTCTATTACTCATTGCCCTTTCTGCCCAGCGACGCCAGCCTTGCGAGTGGAGACTGAATCATGTGTGGTCTGGGGGCTGACATACAAAACTGGGTTTCAAGCTCTCCGCGTTCGCCGTCGGCTCTGTGACGCTTGCGGCCTTGCATTCCTTGGGTGCTGGGCATTCCCACATGGGGGCGGTCGCGCTCGTGTGGTCTCCCACCCCGACAGCGCAGAGTGGTTTTTCTTCCGGGAACGATTGCGCTCTTGAAGCTTCGTGGCCTTTGACTTGGAATATTTGCGCTACATGACCATTGCCTTTCTGTATCTTCGTGCATCCTTTTCTGGCCTGGCAAAAATTGTGCAAGCCATGTTTCCAGGGCGGCCGTTTGGGCATCATGAATGCGCCAGTGCTGAAGGTCATTTGGGACGCTTCGTTGCTGGGGCATTGCTTTGACATCCGGTTGAGCCACTTGGACGTCGTGCTTGCCATGCAGGAAGACCGGTTGCATGCCGTGCTGCGCGCGCAAGCTGCAACGCATTCTTGCGCGTGTTGCGCAAACCCAGTGCTTGCTGGCGATGGTGGCATGAAACTGACCACTTCTATTTGCAATGAGCGCTCGTCTGCCTTCTCCAGGCATGACGATCTTGATGTGCAGGTAACCACTGGTTGCGCCAAGCGCCCCACACGAGGCTCTCTCTTCTGCAAGTGCCACCACATTGCGTCGGATGCCTGTGCCCTTCCGCCTGAGATTCGGGAACACAAGATCAAGCAGGGCTGCGTCTATTTTCGCTATGCGGGCGAGACGGACTTTGTTTCTCTGGCAGAAGTTAATTTGCGCCGGCTGCGTCAATATGATACAAGGCTCTCCTTGATCAACTATCGCGAAGCAGCGCCGGAACGCTTTGCAAATATGAGCTTTCCGGCTGCCCCCGCCATGGAGGTGCTTGTAGTGCAAAGTGCATGCTTTTTGGCCTCTGGTTGCACGTGCGTTTTCCACATGCATTCTGGTCATTTTTTGCCCCCCCAAACGACTTGTCTTGCTCTGGGCTTGGTGCCCGTGGGTTTTCCTGCGACGCAAAGATTTTAAGTTCTGGCTGGTCGGTTTTCTATACATCATGAAAAGGGTTCTTTCCATCACGTAATCACTGGAAACATCCCTATAGAAACTTCACTTCTGCCTTGTCCCTCCTCGCTGCAAGGTGCTGCGAATGCATTCTTCTGATTTTGATGGCGAGCCTACGTGCAATTGCATGAAGGATGAGCGCAAGCGGGTTGCAGTTCGGCGCTATGCTGGGGTCTTTGTGACCGTGTTGCCCCGTGGACAGGTGGTGACGGTGCAGCACATGGTTGGGTCTGAGAGCTTGCCGCAAGTTGCAATGAGTTTCGCTCGAGCGCTGCAAGCCGTTCCCGGGAAATCTTTCATGTGTTATGACAATGCATGCGCTTTGGAGCGCTATTGTCGCAATCCCATCAGGGCCAACCAGTCACACACCAACCGCACCCTGGCCAATTGCCTTTTTGTGCTTCCGGAGTCCCACGCGCGTGGACACACTGCGTGCCTGGACCCGTCCCATTCTCATTATTTGCTAGAGGTCAAAAAGTCCCCCCCCCCTTTGTTCTCCATTGCTAGGGGGGGTGCATCCTGGAAAGGCGCGGTTTTGAAGAACAACCCCCCCCCGGTTCCGCGCAACAACCCCCTCACCCCCGTCTATCGGGACGGTCTCCGAGTTTCAGGACATGGTCCGGAATTGAGGCAGGAGTTTCAAAGGTCGCCAGGTGCCAACCATTGTGACGCAACGATGGCGGGCGTATGTGAACGGAAACCTTGTCTGTATATATATATATATGTATGTATGTATGTATGTCCAGATGTAAATATTTATTTTTCTTTTACCCTACATTAAAATTGCCTTCATACACAGTCAATTTTTTAAAAAAATGATTTGTGTAAATATATATATATATATATATATTTGCATGTTTCTTAAAGATCACACATTGTAGTAAAATACATTATAAGTTCCTATGCTATATAATATATTGATTGAATGTAGTTAACTAAAATCGACTGGAATATCAGCATGACATCAAAATTTTAGCTAATTATAACAAAATATTTGGATATACATATTAAGTTTGAAAATGTAGAATGCTTGTTTTCATTTTTCAAACAACTATTGATTTAAAAACCGGAACAACATGACACCAAATAATGTAATAAGATATTTGTCTGATTTAATTTGATTTTGTCAAATATTTCATGAAATAATACAATGTCACATAAAGGAATGCAACATAAAATGTTGTATTTTCAAATGATAAAAATAAACACAGTAACAAAATACATAAATAGATCAAAAATAAACAAATTCAGAAATAAATGGGTAAATGAGTGAATCGATAAAAAAATACATAGATAAAGAAACAAATACAGAAATAAATGCATAGATAAAGCGAAAAATGCGTAGGTAATTGAATACATAAAAGAATACATAGATAAATAAATACATAAACAAATACATAGATAAAAATAAAAGGATAGATATTTAAAACGCAGGTAGGCAAATAGAAAACACATAACAAATACACAAAAAATGAATCAACAAATAAACCGTTTAAAAATGTTTACATATATATATATATGTATATGCAAATTCAACCATGTGAAAATTGTAATATCATATTATATGGTATAGTGATTTAATATAATGTAAAATAATTTTACACAATATATCACAACATAATATACTCTAAAACAATAGATTCAAAATAAGATAACGTAGTTAAATTCAATAGAATTTGTATGTATATACATATAACTGTGCGTTGTTAGCAGCGCCATGTCATTGATCAGCTCATGTCATGAAGGCCTAGAAACCACAGCTGTTGCAGGAACCTGCCGTTGCGACCGGCCGAGGAATTGAAGGACTTGAAGGGGAAGAGAAACAATTTGTAATTTTGTTAAAGAAATTGGCCAGCAACGCAACACTTGGAAATTTGCCAAGGCTTAGTGCAGGGGGCAGTTCTAGCGCCATGAATTCTTTGGGTCACAGCTTTCCTTCGATAGGACTCCATTCGGGACGAGTTGGCCCGGCTATGGCGAGTGGTCTTAAACCGTGCGGTGGCACAGCAGGCCGCGTTGCCAGCGCCATCACCATGTTCCCACTGCCACCAAGGCACTCCACCCGTGCTGGAGCACGTGAGCATTGCTGATCATCAGGATGAGTCAGTCCGGGGATCCATGGGGATCCATGGGGATCCAGATGGGATCCAGATGGGGATCCACCCTGGGAGCCGATGAGAACAACGGCTCACATATCTTGGTGGTTGATGCTTCATTGATGCCGATTGTTCTGCAACATTGCCCATGCCAGCTTGATACTTCCCGTGGGGAAAGTTGTCACCAGGAAAGTTGGCAAGTTGAATCAGATGTCTTCCTTCTGAAACGTTATTTCCAATAGGTATTGAACCAGGGGCAGATTTCTTTCATATTTAGTAACTTTGCATCGATTGACACAATCTGTATTCATTAGTTATTCAAGATAGTATACGGGGAAGATTTTCAAAGGTATTACAAAACATGTGCGTAAATTGTTTGTGCATTTGGCAAAATGTGCACTGCACCTGTATATGAGTTCATGTCACGGACTTACAGTGTGATTCAGGATCCAAGATCATGATATAACGGGTTTGAATACACATTCTAGATATCAGATGCACACACTATCACGTGCAAATCAAATCACGCCCATGTATGGTTTATGAATAAACAAAGACAAAGATTCAATGAAACAAACTCATCCACTCATATACAACTCATCCGCTTACATATATGAGTGTCATGTATATATATATATGCCTGTAATATATGTCATTATATATAACTCCGCCACTTACATGACACATATTTGTATGTATTCATTATCTCATCACGCCCTGGAAGCGGGTTTCCAGGTCGCCAGCTCCACTGCGCGAGCCGCTGGCACAGAGGTGGGTCTCGCGGGTGCCCTTTCGAAGCGGGGAAGTGGCGAGAAGATTCTGCACAGCAGTTCGGTGTTTTTCAAGCCATAGGGGACCAGTGGGGACCCATGGGGACCCATGGGGACCCATGGGGACCCCAAAAAATCAATGGTTTCTTATTAATACTGTAGTGGTTGATGTAAAAGATTA
Source organism: Symbiodinium kawagutii (assembly GCA_009767595.1). NCBI lineage: Eukaryota > Dinophyceae > Suessiales > Symbiodiniaceae > Symbiodinium > Symbiodinium kawagutii. Next base: position 127,338 of record VSDK01012728.1, on the reverse strand, counting down.
TTTGGGGGTATTTTGAGAAACCACCATATGTGAAATCATAGGGTCAAGATTGCGGATAGCGTTGAGATGGTCAAGATTTGTCCAGATATGTCAAAACTACAGACATGGTCAAGATTCTGGATTGCTTTGAACATGGTTTGTCCAGAATCTGCAGGTTCAGGGCTTGTGTACTTCAAACTTTTCCACCCAATGCTCACGACTATCCAGTGGGTAACAAGTGTTTGTTTGATCATGATGCATAGTTTTTAGATCACATATTTGACAATTTTGCAGGATGAAACTCAGTGGTAGAGATTCACTGAGCATTGTTTCATCATCAGTGGAAGCTAATAGTTTCACCTCAGCGGTAGGCCTGGGTTTTTTGGGCCGCAGAAGTTGTCGTTCCACCCCATTTCAAGGAGGTTCAAGGGCCCGAAGAAGTCGCGCCAGGCTTCCATCCAGTTCCTTCGTGCAGCGGACAGCATCGGGGGGGAAGCAGATAGTAAGTTGCTGCAACTTTGAAGTAGCTGAGCTATGAGCCAGTTATGAGCAGATTTCTATAGTAACACATTTTTTTTGACACAGAATGACACAGATGCAACGGAAGTGTAGTCCCTGATGCAAGACTATCCAACGACGGTCACGTTCGCTCGCATCTCTGGGCGCTGCAGGATGCCCATTGGCTGGTGGATCAAAGAAAGCCTGCCAACTGGACAAGTGTTGGGGGCTCAAGGGACTCGGCTCACACTCAGAATGATCCAAGGCAGATCTGCATGTTCCCAAAGCCAAACCTTGGTCCAGCATGAATTTGGAAAACACTTCAATACATATTATATGTTTACATATGGATTGTCATTGACGAGTGATGACTGGAGCTTGTTTCCCTCTGATCTTGGTGGTATCGTATTTGCCTTTTCTGTCGTAATTCCGGTTCTACAGCGATTCCCCCAACTTCTTCACATCACATCCCCTATTTGTCTTGCCTTGCTAGCAGAGTTATGAGACCAGTCAGTTGGGTCTTTCTCCGATCAATGGACCCGGGGAAATACCAGACAGGTCTCCACTTTCTTTCTGCGTATGCTGTTCTAAGACCATTCGATCATTTGTTGTGGCCAATAGTTCAATGCCATTTTTCTTGCTGGCGGATCATTCTCATGCTGCCGTTGGCCAGTGCTGCCTGGTCTGTTGTCCGTTCACCCCATCTTGGGATAGCCACCCATGGTGACCATAGTGGGAACCTCTCCACACATGGCCTCCCAGGCCGAAACGATGTCCATCCGTGGCAGAGTACTTCATGCAGTCCTCCGCTCAGCTTCAGCTGGACTAGCCGAGTGTAATCAGTACTTCATTGGTTGAATTTCTATGGGATTATGGTGGGTAATGATAGGGGATAATGACCAACAATACTGCTCAAACTGGATTTTTGCGGATCCAAGGCTCATTTACCTGGATTTTTTTGAAGCCTCACCTTATTTCAAGAGGATGATACACACCAGCTACACTGAGCAGACGAGGAGTGGCCGCCGCTACCACCTCCAGTAGATTGGCGAAGACTTCGATACAAGGCAGCGATTTGTGGATCTGGATGTTGCGTATTCGACAAATCTGAATCAAGACAAGGGAGTACCAACACTGTGCGTTGAGCAAGTGGCAACAAGTGGAATGAAAGCGATTCAATGCCACGTTTTCTTAGTCACATACATGTGTAGGTATTGGCTCAAAAGCCAAAGGCACCGCAAACACCCGCATTTGGAAGAGATCAAATGAGACACGTGAGGACGGGCCAATGCCACATGTGGATAGGTGAACGTCCGAGCGAATACATTGAAAACACTAAGGATGTTCAAGGGCAAGGTTTTGACCTACAGTCTGCAATTCTCGTGGCAAAAAAACCCATGTCGTCGTGATAGATGGTAGCTGAATGGTTCTCGGTTAGCCATAGGTAGGACTAAGCATAACAGATATATATATATATATATATGACATTGATATGGCCGTATGTTATGATGGTACCTTAGTAGATTCAGGTACATTAATACTACATGCGGTACATTAGTAATGTTTGTTCCACTGTTTTCGGTGCCGCTTGCGGATCCATTGAGCTCCGGTCGCTGAATCCAGGCTGACACTGATGCCTCCTCGCAGATGTCTTATGACACTGTCGGGACGCGCAACCCGAAGACACAGCAGCTGCTTCAGGGCTGTCATAAGCAGTGCATCCAGTTGGAGGTAGGCAGTAGCTACTGTAGCAGTTATCATCCCTGATCATCCTCTCAAGTCTCAATCAACTATATAATAGAAGCAAAATTCAATTGCCGCACATTTAGTTTATCATCCGTGGCAGAGGGCGCTTTTACTTCACCAACGGGTTTTCTTTGATGCCACGCTGGGGATAGCCATAAATGGACACGCAGAGACATCTATTTGGACTCTTTCGTTGACATTCCGTAACCATTATCACCAACTAATGGTGTAACCATCAAGCATTAACCATTCGCATTAGCACCAACTACTAGCTGTGTATACTGGCATTAACCATACTCACTTCAACTACATAGTGGTTCAACATGATTTAACCATTAACATCCACTGACCATCATTAATCGTCAACATCCATGAACCATCATTATCCATTAACATCCATGAGCCATCATTATCCATTAACATCCATGAACCATCATTAACCATGAACATCCATGAGCCGTCATTAACCATTAACATCCATGAACCATCACTAACCATGAGCACCAACTACCAGCTGTTTATAGTGGTGATTGACCATCAATCTTTTTGCTGATCGTTGCCACTGGAACGCACTGAGGTAGGCACGAAACGCTCCAACAGCCATGCCATTCAAGCAAGGCCGCCGGAAAACGCAACGGGGCGCGGCCAGTACCAGCTGGTGGAGGGATGGAGTTTTGTCATGGCATGGTCTACCTCATGACGTCATGATTTGGTGTATCTCATGCACCATATACAGACATCTATATACTTGTATCTAAATATACACATATGTGTATATATTTATGTTTGCATAAATACTAAATGACACACACACATGAACACAGATGTGGACATATATACTTGATAGTTCCTACCAGTTATTAGCCACAATCGTTGGTAGTCATCAATCAGTTATTGCCCAGACCAGTTTTTCAACCGTAGTCATTGTCATTATTTTGCAGGATACTGTATCGATTATCATATCATCATTGTCATATCATGATCATAATTTTGATATCATTGCCATATCATTATTATCATTACTATCAGTACCTATCATTCACAATTATTAGTAATCATCCCCATATTTTTTTGGGGTTCCCTATTCTAAGAAACACCCATATAGTTTGTATATATCCCTTGTTATTGTTCGTTATCATCCCCTATTATCACTACCATATCATAATTCTCATTACTATCAGTACATACCCCCAAATCATCCAACATTTACCGTTGATAGTAATAAACAAACCATAGCTTTGGGGGTTCCCCATTGTAAGAAACACCCATAGCCAATGATTAACCACCCAAAGGTAGGGATTACCAACCATTAACCACCAACTATCAGTATCTATGATTAATCATTATTTGTAATAAACCCACCATTTTTTGGGGGATTCCCAACCATTAAGCACCAACTATGACTACCTGGCTGTGGGTCAAAACCCCGTAGCCCTGGTTCCCCTATCATTTATCATTGTTTTCCCTACGAAATGGTTGGTGATTATCCCCCATGAAAGTTGGTTGGTGAAGTGCTTGACCGCCAAATAGCTGGTATATCCCCTATGATTGTTGGTTATTATCCCCTTATAATTAACCATTAACCATTATTAGTTGGATAACTGCTTGACCCATAGCCATATACTTGTTATGTATCCACTATTTTTGTTGGTTATTATCCCTTATTACTACCCATTAACCACCATTAACCACCCATAGATCCCCTGGGGCTCGCCAGTGGTACACGGTCCGTGCTGCCATATTTTGATGCCACATGGGATATCCAACTCCAGGAGTCCGGGAGCTGATCGAGGAGGCGGAGGTCATGTTCATCCACCGCAGAACAGGATCCCATCGCGTCGTGTCGCGGGGCGCCGATGCCGGCGGCTGTGGCTCCAACGGAAATGGGATCTTTTTTTCCCCGAGAGAAATGATGAGATGAGAAATGATATCGAAAATAACGAGGGTTGAAATTTCCCTAGAGAAATAATGATTGAAATGATATCAGCCATGATAATGATGAGGTTTCCTCAAAGAAATGATATTTTTGCCGTCTGTATAAAAAACAGAAACGACTCAGAAATAGTGATTCTTCGTCCGGAAAGACTCACCGATACCAGTTATGAGCGCCATCATTTTGAACAAACCGCTCAATTCTCGGGATTGCCCTGACAGCTGGTTGGTTCAAACTGGATGTGGCCACGCGAAGACCTGAAGAATCCGAGATGAAACAACTTCATCATTCCACAACGACGCAAGGACGGTGATTCTGACGGGGATCGCCCCGAATCTGCCAGTGTCCTAAGCTTAGCTTTATTGCGTCAGCATTTCCAGCACTGCCTTGATGACATCATCGCGTCAACATGCAAGATCAAGGATTTAATTGTTGCCACGAAGAAACATTCAACACGCGTGCATACCTAGATGTTGTACAATGTAATTAATCATAAAGCACCGGAAAAATCGCAACATCTCACCAGAGTTGCGGCGAAGCCCCGCATGCTGAGGCACATGGTGAGAAGTGAGGTGAGCGCGGCGGGACCAGGGACCAGGGAGGCTCTCTGGGGCCCCCGACCCTGGCAGCCGATGAAGCAAGCAGTATCATGGGTTACCAACGCTTGGCGAAGACGATCAAGTTTACTAGTAATAATCATGATTGATAGGGTAGTTTATTACTATAAATGACTATTCATGGATGATTTGGTGGGTCCCTATTTTGAGAAACCACCATAGTGGTCTTGATTAATAGTGGCTACTGTAGTTTACTATCATGGTTTATTACAGTAGCCTGTATCAATCAAGACCATCCATTGCTGACAAGCCGCAACCAGTATCCACCACTAACCAGTGAGTTAACGAACTGTGAACCAATACTTACCCTTATCAACGGGGATCCTTCATGACTGACTGCTATGAATCATGATCACACATATGAAATATGTACAGTTGTCAACCAGTATCCACCACTACCAACCACCATTACGAACCACCATCAACCATGATCAACCATTACTGACCATTATCAACGAGTACTCCATGATCAACGGTTGCAAATCCTCATCAGCCACTATCATTCATGATTGATCATTGTAAACCATAGCGATCATTCCAAATTCCTGGAGCCAAAGCTAAATATACCACTTGGGTCTTTCAGCAGATCAACCACTTGGCTGGAATTCCATCTATACTCTGGCATTACTGATCGTAGATGAGAAGAACCCATGCTTCCTCATGTTTCGATTTGGTCGGAGTTGATTTCCGCTTTGTCATACCATGACACTCGTTCAGGTGGTTTATTTTCAAAGCTAAATTACGCATCGTGCAGACACTAACTTACCACTCATCCTCGGCCCCAACTGACCAGTGAACAAGACTGGGCACACCGAACTGGAGCGAATTGCTGGCAATTACCGCTGGGAATACCAGGTCACCAAGCAGTAGAGCCAGTTTTCGATTTTGTATTGACATTAAGTCAGTTTTCTTGCTTAAGTCGTTGCAACTCGGCAGCGCCGCTCATCAGCTCAGGTTTTAGATCTGCTTCGCCGCTTGTGGCAACGAGATGGTCAGGGAGCCAAAAAGCCGTGTGTTTTTTCAGTGGCGATTAGGGCACTGTGGAGACGGAATCTCTGAACTTGAGTCTTGGTCCACAAGTAATGTTGGTTTCTGATTAGTGTAACCCCCCCCCCTAAAGTAATGAAAATAGATGGAACCAACAGGTAGATACTAATCAGAAACCAACATTATAGGGAAAAGGTCCTCATATCTAATGGCTTTAATAGTTGAGATGGGTGGACATTCATAGACAACATTGATTATATAACTATTAATACATAACAATTTACTGTCAGTAATTGATCAATGGCTTTGATTTGATATGGGAATGAATATCTGATGGTTAGGCAAAGGTGCAAGGACTTTAAACAAAATGGCTTTTTAAGTATCTAGATCAAGAATCAGATGGACAATATGAGTATCAACATTCTCGAATTTATATCCAGACAGACAGGTGGGGTCAAAACCAAAGCAACCCTATCAGGCTGCACAAAGGGGCAGGGTCAAACAGAAGCAGTTCATAGATCCACGGATTTCTATGGATATGGAATGATATGATTATGTCGTGGAAATTCATATCTGTTGACAATTGGTGGTTTCTCAAAATAGGGGTACCCCCAAATCATCCTTTATATTAGCCACAAATAAATACTACTAAACCAACCATTTTCTGGCCCCCCCCCCCTATTTTGCTAAAACAGCAAACAGTATCAAACACCAACCTTCCCACTTGGCGGCCAGCCAGACCCCGGCTGCGGCGATATCAAACACCAAGCATTTTTGGGAGTTCCCTATTTTGACCAACCCCCAAATCGTGGTTTCTCAAGCCATAGGGGTACCCCCAAATCATCCATCAATAGCCATTTATAGTAATAAACCAACCATTTTTGGAAGTTCCCTATTTTGACCAACCCCCAAATCGTGGTTTCTCAAGCCATAGGGGTACCCCCAAATCATCCATCAATAGCCATTTATAGTAATAAACCAACCATTTTTGGAAGTTCCCTATTTTGACCAACCCCCAAATCGTGGTTTCTCAAAATAGGGGTACCCCCAAATCATCCATTAATAGTCATTTATAGTAATAAACCAAGCATTTTTGGGGTACCCCTATTTTGACCAACCCCCAAATGGTCATATTGACTCAATGTCAATGTGCCTTGGAACAGCCACGTGGTCGCTTCGCAGCACCGCGGGCACATTCGCATCCAGCGATCGCAGGTCTAAAGTTCGACCCTGACACCCAGCTTCACCGTTGGGCCCCAGGGGCTGCTGGACCAGTGTCTCGTTTTCCCCCAGGAGGAGATGAGAGTTTGGGAAAGGTATCAAGCTTCGTAGAGCTTTTGGATGATGATGGTAGATTTACATCTTTGTACAAGTTTGGGATGATGGTTTGAGATTCATTTTTCCACTCCACATTTTGAATGCATCACTATATATATATATATATATATAATATGTCAGTAGCAAGTCGTGTGAAGCCTTGAGCAAACAGCTCCTTTGGAAATGACAGCATCAGGGCCATTTAGTATGAGCAAATGGGTTGGCTAAGTGAACTGGTTTCAGTCCTCCATCCACAGATTGCGCTCTGGGTTGACCCCAACATTTGCTCTGGAAAGCATTGGTTGAGGCACGGGTGACTGTTGCTTCTCTAGATCATTATCAAAGTCAACCAATCATAGAAATCACACGGAATCTTGGGGCATGCAGGCCGAAAACACCAAGGCCATTGGAAGCAATTGGAAGCAATTATTTTGATACTGGGACCTGCAAGCAATTGGAAGCAACTGGAAGCATCTGGAAGAAACTGCAAGCAACTGGAACCCACTGCTGTTTTTGCATCTTTAAGAAAGCATTTGAATCTATCTATCTATCTATCTATCTATCTGTCTATCTATCTATCTATCTGTCTGTCTGTCTGTCTATCTATCTATCTATCTATCTATCTATCTATCTATCTAACTATCTATCTATCTCTCTGTCGGTCGGTCTGCCTGTCTACATATATATATATATATATATATATATACATATATACATATATTAATATCAATCTAAATATATAATCATCCTCGCAATCTGCATAGGATGACGCTGCCCCAGGTGGTGCAGAAGGTGGCCTGGGCGTGCGGCACGGGCGCCGGGGCATGGAAAACGATGGCAGCTGCATGCTGAGGCGGCAACGGGAAGGTTGGTGACACCTGGCTGAGAATTCGCAGTAATTGGAATGGATAGTTATTGGTGAATTACGATTGATTGGCAATTGATGATGGGTCAATTGATGATTGATGATTAGTCAACCAAGTTCTTGGTGAATGACAATGGGAAAGGGATGATTGGACAATTATTTGATGATTGGTGAATCAATGAATTGAAATGGTAATTTAGCATTGCTGGTTATTGGTCCGTTAATTGATGATTTGTCAATTTATCGTGAATCAAGATGAGTTAAGGGTAAACTCATGGTCACTTGATGGTGTATGGACGGTAAAGTCATGGTGAATTATCGGCTGCCATTAGTGCTAATCATGCCCACCCGCATTACTATTACCGAGCAATTCAGCAAATGTGACGAATGAAACCATTGGCCAACCGTCATTTGTTTCTGGGATGGTTCGAACATGAGCAGACTATGATTTTTCAGAGGACCAACCATAACCAACAATATCCAGAGGAAGTATTACTGTGACCTGTCGTAGCCATAGCCACGCCGGTTTTGTACCCTGCTTATTAAGTCAGGTATGTACCAGTCACCATGGGCTTCTAGGTACCCTGCTTGCCACCAAGCTAAGTCATGGATCGTGACGATTGGTCGCCTGCCAGCTGCGAGGCTGAGAAACTACGCCGATGCCAAATGGTTGGTGGAACAGGCCATGGGTGCGAGTCGCGCGCTGGGAGGGACCTGCAGCTGGCTCCGGGGATCAAGGACTCCATCAGCTGTTGGATGGATCTTGACCCCCAGCAGCAGGGGATCTTTTTTCGGTCATAGTTATGTTTGAACTGGGCAGACTCTAAGATCTTTGTTGATGATTCACTACAAAGGCAGCTAGACAGCTGGACTACACGATATATGGGAGATAATGGGAGATGACTGTAATCTGTTGGTTTTGAACTCCCACCATTCCAACATAGTGACAGCGAAAAACCTGACCTGAGCCTTGATTCTACTGAATCATTGTGACATATGGCTGTGGGTCAGGTCACCGTCCCCCTGGTTCCCCATCATTAACCAGCTCGTTTTCCGACGATTATTGGTTGGTCATCCCCCATAGAATTGGGATTGGTGAACTGCGGTTCACCCAACTTGCCATTTTTGTAGCTGGCACATCATGGTATATCCCCTATTATTGTTGGTTATCATCCCCTATTATTGTTGGTTATCCATTCATCACTGATATCCCCTATTATTGTTGGTTATTATAGCCTATCATTAACCATGAACCAACTAGTTAACCACTAGTTGGTAGGTTGATATTACATCACCATATTAATCATTGTGACCTGTGTGGATACCTCTTTCCGTTGTGGCACGGCACCGTTGCTGCTTCGCCGCCCAGGCTCGGGGCCTATCTATTGAAGGGAAGCCGGTGCGGGCCATGTGGGCTCGACCCAAAGATGGTGCACGCTGAGGCGCGCCGCGCTGCCGTGGGGGGGTTAGCAACTGGAGCAGTTGTTGGGGGAAGGTTGGTATTTGAATAAGGACACCTATGAATCAGTTTTGATAAGCTACTGGTATACCTACTACTCTAGGGGATCCGTTGGGGAAGGTGGGGAAGGTGATTTGGCTGTTTGTCAAGCAGTTAACCAACCAATCATAGCTGGGTAATGGCTAATAAAGCTGGGGATGATAACTAAGAATTATGGTGGATATATACCAACTATATAGCTATGGGTTAATATGAACCAACAATAATAAGCAACAAAACTATAGGGAAAACAGCCTGGTTAATGATGGGAACCAGGGGTACGGGGTGAACTGACCCATAGCCATTTGAATGAGGACACCCATGAATCTACTGGTATCACTACTAGTCTAGGGATGGTTAGTGGATGGGTGATGGATGGGTATAACCACTAATCAGTTTTAAGAAGCTACTGGTATATCTACTAATCTATTAATGAGCTACTGGGCACCTATTAAAAAATCTACTGGTATACCTTAATGGTTTTACATCTATGGATCATCTACTGGATAAAACTTATTTACATCTACAGTATAATCTGTAGAACATGACAATCTATCAAATCTCGATGTTCTTTTTTTTTTTTCGATAGGTTACTTTATAGACTTTTGGATCATCTATAAAGTCACAGTCACTGGATTTCAAAACGAAGGCTTCGCGAATTTGCGTCACGTGATGGGTCTGCAAACGTGCAAAGGGGCATGAATGAATACGAAAGAATGCCGAAGCAAGACATGGCTGTCTTGAACTGAAGGAACCCTTGGCCAACCGCCTATCATTTTATGATGTCTTTGAGTTCCTGGCATGTACACGCCTCAGAATTTCCCGCAGCCGCCCTCCGAAAAACATCCATGTTGCATTGAGTTCCTACGAGCTTCACGCCTGCAACCGAAGCACATAAGGACACGATCCACATGACTTCTCTTGGAAGCTGTGATACTTGTGCTGGAAACCCGCGCAGGAACTCCAGAGAATTTTGGGCGCAGGAAACATGGAAGGATGCTATGGTGTGTACCTAGAAAGGCACCTGTATATACGTGGCAGCTCTTCAACTTTGTTGCCCAGGGAGCATGGAACTTTCATAGATGGATTCAAACATGAGTACAGCTCTGAGTACACAGATATTTATGAAGTGCAAACTCATGAATCTGAGCACTATGAAGAACGCCAGAATCTGTGACACTTTCATATGAACATGTCACATTCTGTGCCCCTGCGAACATGTCAATGGCAGAAGAGCTCGCCTGGTAGAAAATCTGCTGTTGAGCAGAAGACCCGTTTGCTGGTCTTAGGACAAAATTCTGGGGAGTGGATTGTGTTTTTCACAATGAGCTAGGGTCGTAGGACCAAACTCTGCTTGGAACATCTCTAGGGTCAACTTGTTGTCGACGTTGCCCACTCCCCAATGGACATTGTGACATAGGCTCTGCTCCGGCGGAATTTCCCAGCGTTTGATGCCTTGCTCAATTAATTGTTGCATGCCGTCACCAGCAGTTTCCGACGAGCTCAGCAGTTTATGGATTAGTCATGCAGCACATACGAAAAAGGGGCGCTGCAAACAGGTGCAAAATTTGTCCCTGCTTTGGGCGATCGATTCATCACGTTGCAAGTTTTCAGATGGCCGCGACGGATGCGAGTTGGTTGAGAACACTTATCTTCAGGAGCGGAGAGAATAGATAGCTCAAGAATGCAGAATTTGATATCACTTGAAATTTGGTAGAGATGGCTGCGAAAAGTATTTGCAGTAGGTGAAAGATTTGGGTGTTGAGTCGGGTTGGGTCACCCCATTTGCAGACACAGAATTCTGAACCAAGTGAAGCAGTTGCAGAAGTTCAAGATGTAAATCGACAGCCTACCAACGAATTAACAGAGGCTTACAAATGTTGAATCAGAACAACAACTGTTGAGTGTGTGTGTGTGTGGTTTTTGAGAGGCATTTTGTATTGGCCAAGCCGCTGCAGGTCAAGTAGATGAATAGATTCAATGACATGTGACTGCCAGCATCCAAAGCACGCATCGATCCGCCTTACCTCACCACTGCTGCTTGATCACATGTCAGTTGCCAGCATCAAATTACTTTGGTACGGGTCAGAAAGGCAAGGCTCGATGGACAATCATTTGAATCCATCTATCTCTACTGCATTTGATCCACTAATCGGCAATGCCAGATTGCCTTCTCCAGCTGAGTGGAAGGTAGCATGATGAACGGCAGCTTGGGATACTTTGTGTGGCTTGAATTCTGTGCAGGGTATCTTTGAAAGATTCAACCCACGCAAGACACTTGTTCTGACATTTTTAATCAAGCAACTTTGAAAGCGTTGGTATGTTGAGGTGTAATCCAAGGTGATTTCACGCACGTTCATCGGGTCCGTTACCCGCCTCTCATGTTCAGTAGGTGCATGACCATGTGACATCATTGATGACATATGTATACTGCATACCTATCTATGAATATTGCACCATCTAACATCATTGCTGTTGACCAAGCACTCGTTTTTTAGAGTTATAAACCTGTGGGCACAGGCGCGCCAGCGGTGGTGGATCACCAAAAGGTTGGTGCAACCAGCAGTACAGGTCCATCCATGAGCACGGCAAGAAGGCAAAATGTGTCGAAGCTTCGGAGGAGGCCGTTGGGGACCATCCGTGAGTCATAAACCCTAACCCGGAAGCCTTCAGCAACGACTCAGCAACCATCCATCGATCATTCAAACTATTGACCCAACTATTGACTTACCAATCACCACTCTTCACAGTTTGACGCTGAGACTTTCTGGTGACTGCAATCGCATCCGAACGATTGATTTGGAACTTTCCGCGTCATTCTTGGCCATGTCTCTTGGCTCCTCACTCCTCATTCTGCTCCATTGAATGCAGGTGCTGCTTACCACTATCATGGACAGATTGATGGATTTCCAGGACTTTCCGAAGGGATCTCATCTTTCCCCAGCCAGTTGTCCCTGTGCAGATCCTGCACCAAGGGCAATACTACAAAACCAAACTGTAGGTCAATACCGAAGCCAAAAGGGGCTGAAAGGTCCCCCGCACCGTGTGTCAATGGCAGCCACATATCCTCGAGTGGATGAGCATCCCAAGAGCTTGATGCTTTTCCTGTGATTTCTGGGACTTTTTGAGCTTCGGAATGGTTTGACAGCTGTTCCAAGCACCTTTCATTGCCATCCCAACATCGAACTTAGAAGATAGCATAGGCAAACCATCTGACATCTGACATCTATAAGACAGCATCTGACATCTGACATCTATAAGCATCTATGAAGATAGCCTAAGCAAACCATCTGAAAGCTTCTGACCCCAGGACATTGCTGCCTTGGTCTGTCAGTGTTTACGACCCAGAGATCTGGGTGCCTTGCTGCCGGTGAGTCGAAGGTGCGCTGGCGGTTCACCAGTTGCGTCAAGCTGATCTGCCTGTGCTTGGAGTCATCAGCATCCAGCAATGGTTTCGATAGCAACTGGATAGCAACTGGGTATCATATGCCAGCTGGATATTTGAGGGAGCAACTGATATATAGCAACTGGATATAGCAACTGTATATCCCTGAAATCTGGAGTAGGAAACCCTTCGAAAAAAAAACGGCTGCCATTTTGAGGTAGAGAATTTCGCTATGGACATATTTGAGGTCGGAGCTGAACGATGTTTCTTAGGAGCTTCAGCAGGTCAAGCCTCAGAGAGGCCATGGTTTGGAACAAGGGTTACCAATGGTTACCAGATGTTAACACTTATCCTGAGATCCTTTGGTTTGGCTCTGGCTGTTTCGTCCTAAGCACCATATTTAGAGTAAACATCAAGACCACCGACGCAGTTTGGCTGAAGACCTCCATTGTTAAACAATGGCCAGCACGGAGGAGGGGCAGGGCGGGCAGGGCCAGCGTCGCTGGTCAGCTGGGCTCCGCAACACATGGCAGAGGATGAACCAATGGGGCGATGAGTTCGAGCGACGGCATTTCGATGGAAATTTCGTTCAGAGTGTTGTGGGTGCTCCAACTGCTGCCTTTCAAGCCATGACAGACTGGGGTGACGACTTTGAGCGTCGTCACTTTGAAGGCGACTTTCTGGGCAGTGTGGCTGGTGCTCCAGTCATGGCAGGAGAAGTGATCTCTGAAGCCGTGGGACAGCTGGTGGACACCGTGGACAGTTCTTCAAGCACAGCCTATCCGCCCATGGCTCCTATGGAGCCATTCGGGTTCAATGGAGAGATGCAGAATTCGTTGCCTGCATACTGCGCTGCAGAAAATTCTGAGAGACTGGAGGAGAGAGAGGTCTCTCCCAAGAGTCAGCCGAGTGTGCAGGTTACTGACAGTTCGGGGGGGCCGGGGCCAGGGCTCCCCTCGGGGCCTGGAGTCTTAGCTACTGGTCGCACTGCAGATGAGGTTGCCACCTTCATGGCCAGTCTGCCAGACGGCGGCCTTGAAGAAGTGGCGAGAGATTTGCAGCTGCAGCTGGAAGAGGAGTATGGGAAGCGCCATGGCCGCGTGGAGGCCTTGCGTGCCCTGAAAGCACATCTGCTGAAACTGCCTGGTGAGATCGCTGAGGAGCAGCGCCTGGTTGATCTGGCAGCAGGTACTCGGGCTGCACAGGGAGCTCGAGTTACAGCTGCTGGCCGAGCACTGCAGACTCTCAAGGAGCACCACCATCATCTGCAAGATCACCAAGCAGCCCTGCTGGAAGAGCGCGAGCAGCTGGATGCTGCCAAAGCAGCAGCTGCAGCAGCTGTTGAAAGACAGACGCAGCTGACGCACGCTTCCTGCGTTCGCGAATGGGCCCGTGATGGTCCAGAGACCGAGGCCCTGAAGGAAGCCAAGGTGGAGCTGGCTCAGCTGCTTGCGGAGGTGGATGAAGCTCGACTTCATCGTCGTCAAGAGCTGAAAGCTTTGTACCAAGCAGTTGAAGCCACCGAGGCCGAGAACAAATGGCATCGAGCGGGTGGTCACGACGCCTATACGGCACCTGGCGGTTCATTTGGCGCGTCTCTGCGGAGGCTCTTCGCGGTTGCACGTGGAAGGAGAGACCCTTACCCAACTTCACCGTGAGACCGGCAACAAAAGGAGAACCAACGGACCTTGAGCATCCTTGGGAGGGTCAATGTAGAACAGAATTATCCAAGACTAGCAGCATCTAGCAGCTATGTTTTGATGCAACTATTTCGCTTGGACACGTGCAATTTACGGGTTGTATCCAGTTTATCTTTCCAAGAAGGAGCAGTTCCTGTCACCTGCAGGGTGCACCACATGGCTGGCCATGAGGAGGCGGGGGACTGCGGTCAGTACCACCATAGAGTTATGATATCGCACACGTGAGCTGTACCAATGTTTCTATGTTTGCTTCTATGTGGTGCAAGGCGATACATGTCATTCATACCAAAGGTACGCATTTGTACCAATGGTATGATACCTGACAACCGTATCCACATGGTGTACCACATTGGTTTCGGAAATACACAAACTGCCGGGCTTCGCATGGCTTTACAGTGTATAGCTCCTTCACCCAAGCACATTACCCTTCGTCCCCGCATTGAACACCTGAAGGTCTGGAGACATTTCTGCCGGCAACGTTGGGGCGTTGAACTGAGAAAACGCAACAGGGATAGTGGGTCGAAAGTATAACCACAGCAACAGATGAAACAAATTGCAGTCTATTCGGATTCACAAACAGGCATCACCAAGACTAACAGTTTTGGTAGTCTAGTCAGTGCTCCCTGGATCAATTGGTTTTCGCCAATGAAATGAGTCCAAAAACTGGGCACAAAAAACGATCCCCACAGCTTGATGTGTGATTCGCCTTGGGGATGACAGCTTGGCTTGACATGGCGTGATGATGTTTGACAGGAAAACCAACATCTACCAACAACGTGGGCATATCAATGGATAAATCCGTGGTCGCTGTCTCGCCGGTGCCGCACCCTGGCCTTCGTCACTGTCAAGGCTTCGCGGCGAATGTGCATTTGTTCAGAAGCGCCAAGGATTGGGTCGGTGACAACTGACAATGGAAATACTGACAGGGTGTGACCCTGTAAACAAGTGCACAATTTCACCAGGTAGGTTAGGTTGATGATGGTTGGGGTATGTTGGGGTAATGGTTGGGGTGATGATTGTGACTGCCCTGGTGTCTCTTAAGCTTGGTGCAACTTGACGTGGCGATTGGCAAAGTTCAGGTTTGCACATGGCCGAGTTGAGCTGTTTCATCTGACAGATTGCCATGTGACAGATGAGAACATGGAAATGTTGTTTGCAAAAATGCCAAAATGAGCCAATATTTTTCCAGGATTGCCTGCGCGACCGAAATGGTTGGTTTCCAATGGACCTGGGAAGTCGAAGTTGCTTGCCATCCTTCAAGGCTGGGTGCTGCAATGCTGGGATGAGGAGCTGTGACCTGACTCGCCCAAAAAACAAGCGCATTTTTTCTGGCTGGTGGCTTTCAACAATTTTATTTTCCCCATTGGTTATTAACAAATGGTTGGTTGACAAATGTTTTTCATGGGGGTTGAAACCACCAACCAGTTTTACCATGGGAACCAGCCATTTGCAATTTAAACAAGTCATGGAAACAAGCAAAATCGCATCGCGGCACCAGCGCTTGTGAAACATGGACACAGCTGATCAACTCACCCACCGGCGAGTGACAAGGAGGACGCTATCCGGGTCCCCTTTATTGCGACACGAGTATGGTGGTCCTTACAAGCGGACGAAACCATCTCGGATAGTGTCAAATCACACGTTTGTTGAGTATTCATCATTAAATATCATATGGAGGTTTCTCAAAATAAGCAGAGGGACCCAAATATGGTTGGTTTAGTACTACTGATGGTTTATAAAGGATGATTTATGATTTAGGGGTCCCCCTATTTTGAGAAACCACCATTATGGTAATAGTAATTATCAATATGATCTCCTGGTGGTGAGGATTGGTCTTGTTGAGTGGACACTATACGAGAAGCAACACCACCCACTGATGCTTGGATCTTGGGACATGGACAGCAGCGAGATCCACAGACCGCAGGTTCGTGGTGTGAAACCGCCTGACCCATCCACTTTGGCCCTGGATGTTCGGATGAATCACGAGGACTGCTGGATAAGGGAATCTTACTATCATATCATATTCCATCTAAGTAATTGGGCTAGTATTGACCATCGAAGTTTACACAGACGCCCTGCTTTCAAGATGAGTGGGCGGGGAGGGACTAATATGTGAGAAGCCCGTCGAGCAGGATTTGGTCGTGGTAACAGAAGCTTCGAGTGATGATTCCACACACGCCGTGGGCCTTGGCTTTCATGCGTCCAGCATGACATGTTGAGCACTTTTCGGACATCTCAGCAGCCAACTGCTGGTTTCAGAGTGCGTGGTTTCTTGATGAAGCCACGCAGGGCTAGGGGATTTCACCATTATTATCCAGGTAATGCACCATTATTAGCCACTAATGATCCTTATTAAGCACCAATTTACCATTAGCAACTGCTTACTAACCACATGAACCATCCTCAACCATCCCATGGTTCAGCCTGCTGCTGAGGCCAGGTTGCTGGTGCTGGACCCCAGCGATGGTTCAACCAAGGAAGACATCAAGGCATGGCAGTGGTCAGGGGTAGCTGCGTAGCTGGTAGGATCACATGTTGGCTAAGGATTTGCAGCTCGGGTACACCACTATAGAGGTAGCTGGAAGGGTAGGGAGAGACCTTGGAGGAAGGTTCTTACCTGCCCAGCCGTCCACCTTCACCAGCTTAGATTGTCAACCAGATTTGCATTTCCAACAATCCTATTATCCTCCATTTGATTTCTTAGATTGTATGCGATTGCTGGTGATTGCCGCCTATTATCAAGACTAGCAACGACCAACGACATTGCATGACATTACTGCAAGTGTTGGTTCTGGTTGGTTGTTCGCTATGATTATTGTTGGTAAGGGTTTACCCCTATCATCGTTGGTCATTACCCCCGATGGTTGTTGATATCAATTGATATCCCTTATTGTTGTTGGTCATTACATCCATTTACCCCCTTTTATTGTTGTTATCCACTACTATTGTGAATTAATAGACATTTTTGCATTCTGTTATATAATTAATAAACAGTGATTGTGATCCCTATTGTTCTTCAATGAGCAAATTAGCTGTTTGTTTTGAGAATACTTCCTCTTAATGACCACTAGTGTTGTTGGTCATTGATATTCCCTTTATTGTTAGCTATTCTGTTTTTTAGAGATGTAAACAAATACCTAATAAACAGTCAACAAACAATTTGTTGACAAATGAGTTAGTAAAAAGTTCAACACTTAAGAAACGGTCAATAAACAAATTAGTAAAGAACAATTAATGATCAGCAATCAAAAACTAAATGAACCGTCAACAAACAAATTAGAAAACAACAATTAATGATCAGCAGTTAAACACTTAATAAACAGTCAACAAACAAATTATTAAACAATCAGTTGATAAAGAGTTCAACACTTAGTAAGCAGTCAATAAACAAATCACCTAATAAAGAGTTCAACACATTGGTGATTTGTTTATTAGGTGATTTGTTCAACAATAAACTGATAAACAAATTGTTTGTTTTTCCCCTTCCTTTGCTCCCTTACGAAGTGCCTTACTCCATAGCAGGTCTCCGACTGCAGCGTGAACTGCTGCGACCTTCCTCGTCCGGGGTTGATCTGCATTGGAGGTGATGACTTGAAGGTCTGGACGTGGGAGGATCGCTGAGGGCGACCAACGGCTTGACCAAGCAAGTGCATACACATAGTTTCATATATGATACGCTGTTCATGTACACATCAACATCTATGGGTAACAATTGCATGTACACGTTGGGCTTGCTAAGCACCAATGATGAAAAACAATCAAAGCATCAAATGATTTATGTAGATTTAAAGGCAATAAATGCAGATTGGTTGATGCTGGTGGTCCGTTGACAATTGTTATGCAGTTACACTATCTATATCACAAGGATCACTTCAAGCTGTGGTGCGGGAACACCTGGGTGAGTGGTTGTTGTATGTCCCAAGTTGGCGCCTTGGATGTCGTACAGGGCAGCGACTGATGAGCCACATCCAAGGGACGACACTTGAACTTTAGGGCTCGGAATGCGAACAGCTCAAGATCTTGCGGTGAACAGTTGTCCAAACGGGACATGTGGGGCTCATGAGTTGGGATAGAAACAGTGGGGAAAGCATGGGCCGTGGGTCATTCCATCAGTGGATCCGGGGTATGACAGCCCCATCATGTATGCTCCTCAAATCTCATGACATCTCACGACTCTCGCCATTCGTTGGTGATATTCTCAGCAAATGAATGATGTGTGCGTTGCCAAAAAAATGCTTGAGTATGCAGATGGTCTACGCCTAACATGGTCATATATGGCGTGCTTTACACGTGCCCGATGTACCAGCATGTTTTCTTCATTTCTGCAGATCACACAGTGTACAACTTTTCCGTGATCTTGGTCTGGTTGCCACAGGTGCAGATCTTTCGTCGACCGGGATCAATGACATATGGCAGGCTCTCGTTGTTGGGAAGGTTGCAGGTGTGATTGGTTGATTTCGACACTCACTCAAGGACATGTTGGACAATCTTGGCCCATTTCCTCCAAATTTGGATTCGAGTTCGCTGGCGCTTCTTATGGGTCTGTACCATTGGAGACCTCAAGGCGGTTGAGGAGATCCAAAGAGATCCAATGTCTTCGCTGCTCAAAATATGACCTGCTTTGACTTTCCCCTTCAGATTCGGGGCATCCAATTGTACCTGCCAACTGCGACCCTGTGCAGTTCAAGCTCCAGCAGTGCACGACCAAGACGAGGCGACCAATTTCATCGCTTGGTGGTGTCTTTAGCAGGTTACAGATGTAGAAGTTTCAGATTTCCTTGGTGAATTTGAAAGGATCTGGTGGACACACATGATTCATTCATATATCTATGATGTCTACGTATACATAGATATTGTGCATGAATCATGTATACATATCTATGTATACATAGGTAATGTCAGTATACATATCTATGCCTCCGGGTCGAAAACCGTACCCACAAAACAGTTTTTTTTGGGCATCTTAAGGTTCATCCTTGTGTTTCGACCCGGGGGTCATGTTCATCCTCATGAAGTTGATGCTACGGGGGGGGTGGGGTTGGGGTGGGCTGGGGCATGTTAACGTTCGCTTGCACGTGCCACGTGAAGTTGATGCTACGGGAGGGATGGGTTTGGGGTGGGCTGGGGCATGTTAACGTTCGCTTGCACTTGCCACGTGAAGTTGATGCTACGGGGGAGATGGGGTTGGGGTGGGGTGGGGCATGTTAACGTTCGCTCGCACTTGCCACGTGAAGTTGATGCTACGGGGGGATGGGTTTGGGGATGGGTTTGGGGTGGGGGCATGCA
Organism: Symbiodinium kawagutii; assembly: GCA_009767595.1. Lineage (NCBI taxonomy): Eukaryota > Dinophyceae > Suessiales > Symbiodiniaceae > Symbiodinium > Symbiodinium kawagutii. Next base: position 107,527 of record VSDK01012728.1, on the reverse strand, counting down.
GAAGAGAAACGAAAAAATCCCCGGCATGCTTTGTGGCTGGCAGAGATCCGAGAACACCAAGAACCTTTGAAACACACACGACATGTACATGGATATCGGCATGATGATGTCGCTTTCACCCCATTAAAACCAATACGAAAGAAACATGATGAGTATAGCAGTCCCCAGTCCTCATCTGGAAACTTGACGAAAAACTAAAAACAACAGAATGTGTGCCAAGACATGACAGACTCGAAGCGGCACGCTTGGTGGCTACGAAACTATAGTAAAACGACAATTTGTGAAAAAAAGGCACAAATTTTTAATGTGATTTTGACGTCCTGATGTGCGTTTTGACCCATGAAAACCATGTCGGAATGCAAAACACAGCCCAATTTCTGTGGTTTCCTTCCAAATAACCTCTCAAATAACTGCTTTTTACCAGGTCAGCCACAACTCGTTCATATGCAAAATCGCAATGACCACGGGTACGGTTTCCGACCCGGCGGGATATCTATGTATACGCGCAGCTCCTCGGCTTCGGCCAGGCATTGCATGTGGGTGTTCCCACGATTTCTCATCAATCAAGTTCAATGTTGGTTAACGAAGTTGTGAACAAGACTGGCTATATGGAGCGGTTATAAGTTCAGGTATCGGTTTAGGATGGTTTGAGTATTTTTTGGGGTTTAGAGTTTGGCGCTTTAGGGTTTTAGGGTTTAGGATTTTAGAGTTTGGGGTTTCTCCATTTCAAAACTCAAAAACTATGTGCCAGAGACAAATGATTCTATCCAGCAGAGTGAGTGTCATCAAGTGAAAGTGGTCATGGCTACAAGACCAGGAGGTCGAGTCGGACTGATTTGAATCAGTGCTACCAGGAAGTGACGGTGAGGGGTACCTCTTCTGCGAAAGTATCCTGTGCAGCTTGCTTGCAGTTTCAGCATGTGCAGAAGTTCCTTGTTTCTTGCAACGTAGATTGGAACTTCTCTCTGGAACATCTTCCCGTTTCTAATTCTAATAGTCTCAGCACCCACAGTCAAAGTTGCCAAAGAAGTATGAAGGCTTTCCCTCGTCCGCCTTGTCATGTCGTGCACTTTGAAGTATACGAAAAGCAAGCTGTTGAACACTCGATCATAAAGCATTGGAGGCATCCAAAAGCCTAGAATCCACCATAAGAATGATCAAAACTGGTGATTCAACATCAAGGGATGGCCACCTCAGAGGATAGAATGACCCAGAGGAATCCCCATTGTGGATCTACCGCGCTGACTGGATTTTGGTCCGAGAGGTTCTGATCCTGTGAACGATCTTCGCCTGGTCAGAGAGGACATCCACTGCTATCATGACATTTTGGATTTTTCTGTAGCCAGGGCTGCGCCACCCTCGGCCCCCAAATGTGGTCAGTTTTGGCAGGAAAGCTACAGCCTTGTTTTGGGAGCCGCATCATTTGCGGGCGAAGCCGATTGCTGATTCAGTTGGGTGGTCATGAAGAAAGCCTAAGAAAATGGATGCCAAACTGTCAACAGTAGGTGCAACTACCATATGGCTGTTCCTCAAAATAGGGGTTTCCCCAAATCATCCTTTCTATTAATCATGTCTGGTAATAAACCATCCATGCTTTGGGGTTCCCTATCTTGAGAACCCACCATATTCAGTTGCTGCAACCATAGAATCCAAGGCTGGGCTAACCATGGATTGGTTCGCTCCCAGCGGGTCAGGATGCAGTGGTGGCACTGAAGACCGTGAAAAGCCGGCAGCCTGTAGGCACAGCCAGCGCAGCCGTGATCATAGGGGGTGGTGTCTAAGTCACTGTAAAAATGATAGGGATTGCTGTGTGGTGGTTATATGCTGGTCCGTGACGGTTGTATGATGGTTAGTTATGGTTTTATGGTTACATGATGGTTCATGATGGTTCATGATGGTCGTATGATGGTCGTATAACGGTCAATGACAGTTGTGTGATACTTAGCCATGGTAATTACATGTGACCAAGAATGGCTGCGATGCAGCTGTATGTGGCTGTTTATAGGGGTAAGCCCCAAACCATCCCAAAGTTGACCTTTGATACCCTCTAGACCCAAGGATTGTCAAACATGACTAATCATGATAAAACCATCACTAACCATGGCGACTAACCTAAATTGGAACCACATTGTGAGGCAAACGTCATGAAAATAACCCATGTGACTGCGGGATAAGAATGTGGTGCTCTTGCAGACTGGAGTCAGTTATGATATCGACCGGTTACGCTGAGATACCCAATGCAGGTTGTTCGGCCCAGCTAAACTACGAAGGGTGCCCAGTTCACTGAGAGTAACCAACGCATTTTGGGTTTGGTCGGCCCATTCAAGTTGAAGAAACTACCCCGCACAATGAATACAATCGATCATGCTGAAATTCGATTCACAGAGGGGGTTTGAAACTCACGATGAAACACCTCTGACTCTACCGTTTTCACTCGCCATCATTGGCCTCAAGCAACAGCCAGCAACAGCCTTTGTAGAGGTCTGGTATCTCTAATTGCGGACCGTTTGCCGACAGGTCCCACCCTTGAGGGCTCCCGTGTGCCTGGTGTACCTGTTCTCCCAGCGACAGGTTTGGATTTGATCTACCTGGATCGCCCAGACGTCCGGCGGTCCATTCCGGGTGGCTCCGATGAATCTGGAGGCTCGTTGGAACCTGTGGAAGGGGTGGTTGGAAGTTGGAAGTGTGCGGAATGCCCAGGGAAGAGCTCAAACCAGCTCAAGACCCGGGGGTCATTGGAAAGCCTTGGTGGTTTTGATACTGATTCGAGTCACAGAGGGCAGTGGACAAAGATGGAAGAAGCCGAATAGCTTCCATTATGGTAAACCAGTGGTAATTGCAATATATTCCAATGGTGGAGAGCTTCTAGTGGAAACAAACGTTCAGATCGTTTCATAATCTTTTGAATGGATGTGAAGAGCGTGCGCTTGACAACAGAGCTGCATGCGTTGGAGGCAAATTCATACATGCTCTGGACTGCTTCGATGGCTGTTGCTCTCTGGGCAACATCGTTTGCACTGGAGAGAATACACTGACGAGGAGCAGGGATGGGACATGGAAACCAAAGAGATGATTCAAAATTGAGGAATTGAGATTCGATTCTTTCAACAAATGGCTCGACATTGGCATACCAAGGATACTGAAGGACCCGCAGAATTTGCAGTTTTCTGCAGAAAATTATTCAAGTTTGGAGTTAGCGGTTGATAATTGTGACTCATGCATACTGATACTTACACGATTCATAACGATTCCTATGGGTCTGATCCAAATTGATGAGGGAAATCGCAAGGGGCCCAGGACCATTTTCCAATGCTTGATGGGTTGTCACTTCCTCTCGCTCGCAGTTGCTTCTCGGCCATGCTCTTTGACCTTCGGCGTTCGATGCCTTGCGTCATGGATGTGCTGGGGGCCCCACCTGGGACCGGAGATTAATGGCGGTACCGCCATGTCAAGAGTGGTCAGTTGGACAGGGAAACCATTGAATTTGGGGCCCCAAGCAGAAGCCCAGACGTTTTTCAGCTTGCGGTGCACCAAAGCAATGCTAACACAGTCCTTTTTGTGACATGGAGGATCGCATGGAAATATATGGAAATAGGATGAAATAGGAAGCAAACCAGGAAGACATGTGAAGAAATTCGACACGTAGTCTTTCGTAGCCTTTTCTTTCTGGCCAGATTGTTTGATGCCAACCAATGATGTACTGATTCTGATCCTATTTGCTTCTTGTATGCAAAACTTGTATTGTCGTTGTGGTAATTTACAAGTTACAAAAAGAGTCATTGCAGGTCTGAATTAGGTGTTTCTCAAAATAGGGTACAACCCAAATCATCCACCATTAGTGGTTAATTATAGCAAACCAGCCATTTTTGGGGGGTACCCTATTAATTAATAACCATTAGTGGTACCATTTGATGGTTGATATCCACCATCAAACCACCACCCCAGCCATTTTTTTGCATTTTTGGGGGTTCCCTATGGCTTGAGAACCCCCCAATTCACGGCTTGTTCGCTTCACATCTGCCTTCAAGGCCTGTGACCGAAACCGATTTGGGTCCACGCCTGAGTGACATTTGTCATGGAGAACACGCTGTCCATTATGTTCCAAGAAGGCGAAGCACTTTGTAGAGGGACTGAAGTTTGGAGAAATTTGGCAAATTGAGTAGAGCTGGTCAACTTTTCATCGGCACCAAATCTCCCACGCAAACAGCCAGACATTTTGTCACTTGGAAAGTGCATGGCCGAAGAAAGTGTAGAAAGAAGTGCAGCTGTCAAGACGAAGTGCTGCCGATTCGGTCCCCAACATTTGGTCCATTTGGTGGTTTCTCAAAATAGGGGACCCCCCAAATCATCCAATATTAGTCATTAGTAGCAATAAACTATCCATTTGGCTCCAAATCCTGCGCTTTCGCACCCAGGCGCACTCTTGTGGCCTCTGCGTACTGGCCGCTTCCCTCAGGCACCGTTTCGTGCAGCAGCTGACGGGCCAGTGCAGCTGTGCCAATGGCAGGTCTATGCCAATCTGTTTCGTGAAGGTGGAGCTAACCACGGTGAAATCAACATGGTCGGTGCCACAGTTTCGCTGTGGCAACACACCTCCATGAACATCCAGGAACCAACTTGCCAAGCATTTTTGATTGTAAACTTTTATGATAAGAATCCTGTCGTTCCTTGGCTTTTGAACCATCCATTGTCTAAGCCCAAGGCCGCTGTTGACGTGTCATGAACGGCGACCCATGCTGATGGCCATGGTTTGGAAACTGCCAAGGTCGACTTCAGATATCCGTCGTTGAAACCATCTGTGCATTGCCGATTGCTGGAAGCTTAGAGAAGTGTGTACATGCACATGCAGAGATACATCACACATATACATATACAGAAATTATCATATACACAAACACATACACACACACACACGTATGCATATATATATATATATATACACATACACATACACATACACATACACATACACATACACATACACATACACGTACACATACACACATATATGTATATACACATACACGTACGCACGTACATACATACATACATACATACATACATACATACATACATACATACATACATACATACATACATACATACATACATACATACATACATACATACATAGACATATACATACATACATACATACATACATAGACATATACATACATACATAGACATATACATACACATGCACATACGCATACGCATACGCATACACATACGCATGCATATGCACATGCACATGCACATGCACATGCATATGCACATGCACATGCACATGCACATACACATACACGTACGTACGTACGTACGTACGTACGTACGTACGTACATACATACATACATACATACATACATACGTAATTACGTACGTACATATGTACACACATACACCTGCAACATAGTATTTGGGTATTTCATATATCATCTACAACATGTACGATGCTGAGTATGATAGACACGCATATATTCGTACAATATATATATATACACTCATACATACACATTCCATAGGCATACACATGCACATACAATATACATGCACAAACAATAGACATGTTTTTTCAAAGCATATATACATATATATGCACATTTACATATACTTATATATATATATACACACATATTTAGATATGTATACGCATTTAAATTAAGAGTAAAATTGTGATACAGGTAACGATGCTGCTGTATCCTGGATATACGATGTAAGTCAGAGCCTCCTGTGAGTATGAGTATGTACATAGGTCTTTTGTTCACACACACACAAGGGCATGCATACAATGTATATAATGTGATGTACATTCAACACACGTATGGAAACTTATGTCAGTCCGTGTGTATGTGTGCATTTGTGTTTGTATGTACGTATGCACGCATGCATGAAATGTAATGCAACTTAATGCAATGAAATGCAACGCATTGTAATGCAAGGACAGGTGGAATGCATACATGCTTTTGTATGCCATGTAATGTGATTTGATGTAATTTGAGATACGGAAATTCACAATTCAATATAGTCATGCAATGCATGTACGTTCGTATGTTTTTATGCGAGTAGTTGACATACGTTTTTCATGTAAAGTCTGGACACATACATGCATGAATGTATGAGTGAATGCAAATATACATATGTATTATGTATCTGTATACCTACTGTACATGGATGTAAAGATCTTATACGACAAATACATGACGGACTTGCACTTCGGAAAATGCCAGGCATTGTTTTTTTTCCTGTGGCAATGGCTTATTGTATGAGCCCCTCTTGAGCCCATCCTCTTGGTCGTTCACTTTCCAGATGTCCTGTTGTGTAAGGCCGAACCCTGTGGAGGACTTTCGATGTTTGGAAGGTACACAGGGGCCGTTGAGGTTTCCACATACCCTGGCAGTTTCACCAAGTTTCAACATTGCGAACAGGCGCCGTTGGTTGATCCCCGTACTCTTCCTGCACTGTTGTTGGTTTGTAAGTACTACCATGATTGCTCATAACAATCAATCATTTCCAATACACAATCGTACAATGGCCGTGGATTGCCATTGTTGATTATTTATTGCCATTGCCTTTATTGCCATGGTTCCCAATCATTTCCAATAAACAATAGTTCCAATTAAAAGAAATGCAATTGTTTCCAACAAACAATAGTTTCAACAAGCAATCATGCCATTTGTTCCAACAAACAATAGTGCCGGAAATCATTGTTCCAATTGTTCATTGCTATTCCCGCGAGCCAGGCAGCATCTATGCGGTTTGCGCCGACAGAGGCCATGGAGATGGTCCAAACCTTCAGCCATGATCAACCACCATTGAAAGGGATAATGACCAGTACTCACCGGTATTGAACCCATGGTGAGCCATTGTGAAGCTAATTAGGTGAGTTGTGAAGCTAAGACAACCCATGGTATGTGAAGCCAGTATTTGGACTGTTATCTCAGAGTTGTCTCGCTAATTAGCCACCATTGAACCATGATGAATCTATCTAAATGAGATAAATCTCCAGTGCCATTTTGTGCTTCTCTCTCTGTTTTCGATCCAGGCTCAGATTGATATCAAGGGCATATTTGGTAGCTGATTTTGTTCGCTGCTGAATCTGGTGAGAAGTCAAGAGCATTTTGCATTTTCTGGTGCCTGGAAGGGATGGAGTTGTCCACACTCGGGCAGCCAAAAGAATGGAAACGCCTGTTAATTTTTTAAATTGGGCGGACCATTGGGCGAACATTTCGCAAACCATTTGTGACTTATGGTGACTGGGGGGTTACTTGAACCAATCGACAACACTGCATGATTCAGATGATTTGACTGCCAGATGCCGGACAATCTCGTCTGAGACTTCACAGGACGGGGATTGCAACCTGGTGGTTTGCCGTGACATCTCAAGATTCTCAAGGGCTTACCCTGAGCAGTGTCCAAAGCTGGAGTTTTGTGATGACTCATCACGTAGGGCTTAACAGCTCAGCACCAAACATCGCTGATCAACTGGTCAACATGGCAAAGTACAAGCTGACGCTGGTCATTGGCAAGTCCCAAGTTGGGACGCTGGTTGTGATATGATGGTTGCAGCTTGCCAGCAGCTGCCAGGTTCAATCCTGAAGCTGCCATGACTGAGTCTGAACCTTGGGATCCAACCGTTGGGTTTTGACATACAGGGTTTCTATGACAACACTGCTAGTCAAACAGTGACTTTTCGGCACCAGGTTTCTATGGGAACTCATACCCCAGATCTGAGAAGCAGATTGCATCAGTGCCCTCTCGGCTACTGCCACTGGCAGACATTCGGAATTAGGTGCCTCTGCACAGTAGTGGAGGCGGGATCAACTGGGTCAGAACGATGCTGACAACTCAAGTGATTTGACTATGTAATCATGTATACAATGTGAGTGCTAGTCTGTACATTTTCTGCTTTTTTGCTTCAAATGTGATCCCCTCGATACTGTGAGCACAGGCCTATGATGCCGAAGGTCGAACTCTTCGAGAGGACCATGGGTAAGTGCTATGCTGATGGGCTGGATACCAAAGGAAGCCTCAGCCTCCTTACACCAGTCATTAATCTTTGGGTCACACCTACCAGAAGAACTGGGCTCAATTCGAACCTAACTTTATAACATTTGACGATCATTGGGAGAACAAGTGATTGCCTGTGAGATCTTGACTTTGCCACTTACATTCCAACAGATTGCTGCAGAAGGATTTGCACAGGAAGTGACCAGAATAGCAGGTGCATTGCACAAGGATCTATTGCACCATTTCAATCCACTTCCCGTGTAGTCTTGAAAGATCTTGAAAGCTCTTCATTTGGCATTTCAGTAGAGCCCGGATCCGGTCACCTTTCCGATTGGCAAAGCAAGTCAACAGTTATGCTTTGCAGTTTTGACATTTGGCGACGGATTTGATATTGATACCTTGCAATTTACAAAGCTTGACGTGTGGCGAGCAATTCAACCAAAGCCTGGATTCGTTGACAGTGCCTAGGGGCACTTTGTGCAATTTGGGTGGTGGTTCATTCATTGTCTCTTTGAAGTGGGCCTTGGGAGTCCACCACAAGCAGCATGGTGGACCTGGTCATCGGAGCCCTCGTTCATCAGAGAATGGATGGCGGTTCCCTGGTCGCCATGACCAGAGAACACAGGTGCGAAAGCTGCGCCCAAGGACTTGAAGGTTTTTGCCCTCTGCCCTCAGGGGTTCGCCCTTGCATATGGTACGGAACTTGGTCGTTCAGCTGTAGAACCAGTGCTCATCAGCACGGCGGCCGTAGGCCGCCGCAGCTCCAGGTCATGAGTTTGCTCTTGGACATGTTGCAAGACCACAGCGTTGGACGGTGTAATCATGCGCCGCACTCAGCAAAATGACAGCACGGTTGTGCGTTGTCGTGCCATGTTAAGGTTGTGCTTTAGGCGTGCCACTGGTATCAACCTCTCGATTGACGATGTGACAAATGACCACACTGACTTGTGAAATGCGGCTTCATTCACAGTTGTACTTTTTTTGTGAGGATGCCAACAAGTACCAGCCCTGTGTGGACAATTTGAAGTCTGCCTCTTAGTTTTCAATGATTCCAACGCAACTGCCATTTTTCGAAAGAGTCATTGCAATTGGGAAATTGCGCGACCTCGGCTAATTGTAGATCCATATGACAAGCCACCGCCATCCACCCATTTTACAAGTGCTGATAGGCAGAGTGGTTTTCTCCACAGTGATCAAGACCTGGATATCCCATCGATTCACCGCAAAAAGGACACCCAGCAGGTCTGCCATGTCCAGTTTTTCCGCAGTTTGGTATCGCTGAGCCATCAAAAGCGGGACATCTAGACCATGACCTAGACATCTTACCATCATTGTGGGTGATTTAAACCAGGATCCCACATGGTCCACTTTGGATGGCCGAAGTTGCCATGGTTGACCAATGATGCTTGCCTGGTTGCTGCTGATGGGGCTCCTAGTAGAGCTCATAGGAGTTTACTGCTACGGTGGTCGTGGAGCTATGCAACTCACACCCAGTTCGTTAGGCCAGCGGTGATTTCGTCGCTGATAATGTGAAGCTGCAGGGGACTCAGGTGAAACAATGGAAACAGATGGAAAGTGTGTGGGTCGACTTGTTTTAACAGTAACAACTGGATACAACTGGGACCTCTCGAAACCTCTGATGGTGTGAATTTTTGTTGAAATTGGGAGCGGTGACTTCGACATTTGAAGGCTGAGGGAGTTGAAATCATGGAGTTGCAGATGCTGGGAGTTTTGTTCTCGTGAATGCCAGTGCATCAAGTAGGCTTGCAAAACATTCCATCGGACTGGCAGGTTTGCTTGAACACCAAGCGACATCTGAGTGCAAAGTAGATAGTTCAAATAGGTGCGTCTTCAAAGATCTAAATCAGACAACAAAAGATGACACAACAATTCACCAGTGCTGATTGTCGCCATTGAGGATACGAACAAGCCACTTGAGCAAAAGCAACACCGGGCCCCACTACCGCCATGCTATTTCAATGGCACGCAGGGTCTCATCAGGCTTTATCTTAGATCCAAGGATCCCCATGTGTTTCACGGGGAACAGTGTTTCGTTCTTAGCATGAACTTCGGAATAACTGTAGCAGGATATTGCTAACGGTTCATGATAACATGTAATGACAATGGTTGTTGCTAATAAAGTCATAGCTTCACAACCAGCTCACCATTCACAAACTGATTCATAATATTCAACCCAATCACTTAAAGACATTCAGACTGCATCAAACTGCGGTGGTTGATTTTGTTCTTTGAAGCGCTTGCAGTTGTCGTTATTCCAGCTGCGTGCATCGTTCACGAGCTTGGAGATCAGCAGAGTTTTTCTGAAAAAGCAAAGAGCTTTGATTGATCTGGGATTGTATCATACCAATATCATGTGCTTATACAGTATGTGTATATATGTATGTATACAATATATGAATTGTGTGGTACATGTGTATATATACACACATACTTATATGTATACATATATATATATAGTCCGTAGCCATTTTGGCTCAAGCCAAGGCAAGAAACAGCGAGCAGTCATGACCGATCGCGCGAATAGCGCCGCATTGCTCGCTGAGGCCAGCACAGCAGATTTGTGGGTCCTGGACAGCTTGTCAGGTTTGAAGGAGACTGAGTATCCTTTGATACCCGGGAGCGCCGTGCCGCATGTGATCTTAGCCGGTCCCAGCGTCGCAACGCCCACAAACGACGAGCAAATAGCTGTTTGCAGCGATGCATGGTTTAATTTTGTCGGTGACACACAGGTGATTGCCGGAGAACTCTGCGACAGTTGGATGTTCCAAGGTTTGTCCAGCGCTGCAATAGTCACGGCTTTGGAGAGAGGCGCTGCACTGGCTCCGGCTGCGATGATGCCTTTTGTGTCCACAACGGGTGGGCGTGGTTTCACGGGAGTCGTTGACACCCCGCTCACCGCGCCTTTTAGGCTGGCCACGGGGCGTCAAACTCCGCAGCCTTGGGTGGCGAAAGTCTTGGGTGACTTGGATCCTAGCCGCTCTCAGTTGACTGCGAACTCCCGCGTCACAAACGTCGCGGCTCCGAATGCAATTGCGGAGTTCAGGAACGTCTCGGTCTTGAACCAAATCAGGTCTTCGGCGATAAAGAGACATCGCCGCTACGCCCTCTTGATGAAGGACGAAGACTTCCGGAGGACTTACACGACTGCAGTGAACGGATTCATCTACGCTACAAGAGCAGAGTTGTCCTCGAACCCGGATGTCGTTGTGAGAGAGGGGCACTTGGACCTTTTGGTCGCCAACGGAGGCCCTGCAATCGTCGTGTCGAGCTCAGTTCACTTGCCGACTGAGTCTCTGGCACTTTCTGCAGGCAAGATCTACGCGCTCAACCCAGGAAGGAAGGATGCTTGCAACAGAGCACGATTCCGCCGTGTTCACGCTTTTGCTCGCTCTCGGGCTTGTGAGAACCTCTGGCAGCATCGAGTTGAGAGGATCTCCTGCACCCAGAAACGCAGTGCCACTACCATTGCTCAACGACAATTCCAGGGCGAGGTTGTTCGTGAAGCACGCGTCCACGTTGGCGTATTGCGCTTCTCTGGACTGGAAATCTTCAAAGCACAGCTGCACTCCTGGGTGGTTGGGCGCTAGCCCGACAGCCTTTAAGGCGACTTTGTTCCAGACAGGGGATGTGCCACTTGAGACCAAGACAATGCAGGTCCTCAAAATGCCGGAGCCACGCTCAACACACAGTGTTGCCCAGATCCACATTTTTAAGGACGAAGCTGAACACTGGGGATTGCTCGTCTCACAAGGCGTGGTCAGTTTTTTGAAGCACGTGGGCTTTGCGCACTTTGGTGCCATCTCGCGGACTTGGTCCCTCGAGTTCTACCGCAAAGGTAAAAAGTTTGATGCTGAGCACGCATCGTACTACCACGGGCACGTGAAGCTCGAAGCATCCAAGCTTGAGCCTCTCCTCAAGTTGGGTGGTATTGCCGGTTTTTACCCCAATCCAAGAGCAGAGGATCGTGGTCCTGACCTTCGGTTCCGTACCATTATGTTGCGAGGACTCACCCTTGCTGAAAGTCGGACCGCAGCGGCCAAGGTGACCTCTTTTGGCCTGACTCGTGGCAAGCATGGGTATGGTGTACGGGTTTCCACGAGTGATTATTCTGAAATTGAAAGCAGTGATAGCGAACCTGGAGGTCCCCGGAAGTTTCAACTGTTGGGTGTCCCTGATGCCACCACTAGGTCCGTTCTGAAGCAAGCTCTTTTGGCCATGTCCTGGTCTGCCCGGGTTGCCCGTTCTGTTGGGTTCAGAGCTTGGAGTGAGGTGTTTTCCGTTGCGAGGTGCCATGGTCATGATTGTGGAAGCTTCTCCCAACTCCAATGGTGGCCCCATCCTTGGTACCACCTCCAAACATTTCAGGACGCGCGCCGTCAACCTAGGCCCCCCAGTTGCCCAGGCACCGCCGGTTTGCCCTCAGTCGGTTACCGCCAAGTTCGCCCAACTTGACAGTCAGGCAACTGCGCGAGTCGCCACTCTTGAGCAGAAGTTTGAGGCTTTGGCGGAGTCCGTAGCATCTGCGCAGGCGGCCACTAGCAAAACTGTGACAGACTTGGCCCACTCTGTTGACACTCTCCACGGTCATGTCCAGGAGCAGTCCAAAGTTTATGACCTACAGTTGAAGTCCATGTTTGGCCAACTTGCCAAGAAACAGGACGACGGTTTTGAAGCCTTGGAGCGTGCCAGTGAACTTACCCTGAAAGGTCTTCGACAGGAGAATCAGAATGCCATCAGAACCATGCGTCAAGAGTTTGAGGCATCGTATAAAGAATTGCGTGACATCCTGACCCATTCCCCCAAGGCTCGCAAAGTGTCCGCGGAGACCTCTGAAGTCCCCTCAGGGGACACTGCCGTTCTTTAGGTGGAATTTTTGCTGGGGGCCACCAACCCCACGGCTTTGCTTGGCAAAGCCGAAGTGGTGGAGGAGTGGGGGTGCTCGGTAGTGGCAATGGCCGAGACATCTCACACACGCAAAGCATTGCCTGCGGTGCTCTCTGAGTACCGTGCCTCAGGATATCGACTTTCTCTCACAGACCCTGTCCCAGACAGGTTCGCTGTATCTGATGAATCTAGCAGCTATCGCGGACTGTCCCGTGGTGTAGCTGTAGCCTGTTGCCTTTGTTTTCTCCTCGTCCCACCCAGTCCCGTCATTAGCGTGGCAATCCCAACGACTGCTCTTGACCGTGGTACAGATGGGACAGGTCCCAGTGCATTTGGTTGTGGTTTACCTTCACCCTAATCCCACCCCAGGTAGCTTTCGGCATAAGCTCAACAGCCAACTTTTGGAATGGGCTTGGTCCATCCTGACTGAAGTTTCAGGCCCCACGTGCTTGATTGGTGATTTCAACTCACCTTGGCAGTCTTATGACATTGCTGAACCCCTGGTGGCGGCTGGTTGGAGTGACCTACATGCACCTTGGGCTGAACGGAAAGGTGAGCATCCCCAACCTACCTGCAAGCAGGCGACACGTCATACCTTCCTGTTGTCCAATCCTGCTTTTACACCGCTTGTCACTGATGTTTGGGTAGGCTTCGAGGATTCTTTGGACTCCCACTCGGTTCTGTTGGCGTGAGTGAACTGTCCTACTTGCAATCCAATGGTTTGGAAGTGGCCACTTCCTCAGGCCCTCGACCAGTGTCACTTTGACCCTCGGCTGTCCCAAGAGACCCCTTCTCAGATTGGCTCAGTCAGTTCCGTCAACTCCTACAGGCTAGTGAAGTCTCCAAAGCTTTCCAATGTTGGTCAGAGGGGGCTGAAAAGGTCCTGGTGAAATCGGCCATACTGGATGACGGGCCCGTGCCGGCACGGCGTTTCTCTGGTCGAGGTCAACACTTGCATCCGGTGCGCCGTGCCTTGGCAGCTCCCAGATTCAAGCAAGGGCGACCTACAGACTTTTGCGTTCCCGTCGACTTCAGAACCTTGGGCGGCTGCTTAAGAGTTCATTTAGAGAAGGTACCAATGCCAGAGTTAGTGCCCTCTGGTCTGCAGTGCTGTCATCCACAGGTTTTGGACGATCATTTTCCGGTTGGGCACCCTCCCGGATCCCTGATCCCTATCTGGCTCCCACGATGCATTGTGTTGCCTCTCTGACTCAGGTTGTGATTGCCCATGCCAACGCATTGGCCTCCCAGTCTTGGCGAGCTCGCAGGAAGCATGTCTCAGAGTGTCTTGAGTCTAGTTGGTCATCCAATGGGGGGAGGCTCCCTTGAGATGGTTTTTCCGTTGCAGTTGTCCCCACAACGGTGGTCTCCCATTGGTAAGGCTTGGGTGAAATTTCAGGATACTAGCATGGTTCCCATTGGAAGCGAGCTCCATTGGCCAGAGGGCAGTTGCACCATCGTTGAAAAGGACCAGGACAGTCTTCATCTTTCTACTCGCCTTACCCGGCGTGAGGCTTCCCAATTGGTGTATCGGAAGGTTTCTCTTGATCCCAACGTGTGGGCCCCCTTTTTTCTGAAACAGTGGGACCAGTTTTGGCAGGTACTTGCAGCTCTCCTCGATTCATTACCCCGTGTGTCTCCCATGCCACCCGTGCGGTTGTCAATCGAGGACTGGCGTTGTGCCCTGTTGAACGCCAAGACCCACACGATGAGAGGGGTGGACGGATGGTCCACCGCGGAACTTCGGATGATCCCTGATGGTTGGGTGCTTCCATTGCTGGAGCTTTTTCAGGCGGTTGCTGAAATTGGTCACTGGCCTAGGCAGCTTTCGGTCTGGTTGCTCATTCTCCTGCGTAAGACTGACGCAGCTGTCGCTGATTGGAGTTCACTGCGTCCCATTTCGGTGGCAGTCTTACCTACAGGATTTGGAGCCGTATGTGTACTGCTCATCTGATGCGGCGCGCGCGTTCATTGTCCCTTCCCTTTGTTGCTCCTCACCTCACCGCTCGCTCTATCTGGGGATGGTTGGTTGAGCGTATCTCTGCGCAATTCAGGCAGCGTGGGAGGATGGCTGGACTGGTATTAGACGTGGTGAAGTGCTTCAATGTCCTTCCCCGTGCTATTCTTTTAGCCATCATGGCCAGACTGGGTTTTGAGCCGGGCATTCTGAAGACGTGGTCTTTTCAATTGTCAGGGCTGGAACGTACATTGTATTTGGAATCATGCGTCTATGGTACCTCAGGGTCGTCGACGGGGGTCCCTGAAGGAGACCCCCTGTCGGTGATTGCAATGTTCAGTATGTCCCTTGCCTTCGCTTTTTACGTATCTGATCATTCACCCCTGCTTCCCCTGGCTTTTGCAGACAACTGGGAGACGGTGGCGTTTTCTTCTCGTGAATTGGTGTAGGCCTTTCCCGTGGTGGAGCAATTTTTGGCCCTGTGTCGCCTGCCAGTCAGTGTCCACAAATGCTGGGTATAGGCGATCACTCCCAAAAGGCGCAAAGTCCTGCGCGCGGCGCGTTTTCAAGGCAACCCCATACCAGTCAAATTGCAGGCAAAAGAGTTGGGAGTCGATGTGACTTACTGTCATAGACGTGCGGCTCATTGTAGGAACCAGCGTGTCAAGAAAGGTAGATTGGCCAGGCTCGCCTCTCTGCCAGCTCCTGTCTGGCGGAAGACCCGTCTTCTGCTCTCCAGTGTGTATCCGTGTGCCCTACACGGGGCGGAAACAGCCCTGGTCCCCAAGACAGTCTTGCAGCGGTTGCGGTCCAAGGTCTCCAAGGCTTTGTTTGGAAATCACAAAGGTGCTTCCCCTTTGTTGTCCTGCCTGTTAGGTTCCTACAGGTGCGTTGATCCGCAATTTATTTTATTGCTCAACCGTGTTTCCATGTTTCGGCAAATGGTGAAGGAATTGCCTACCCAAACTGCTTTCTTGAATAGGCAGTTGGCTTTGCAAGGACGGTACAAGGGGCCTTCGGCCCGTCTTGTTCAGGTTTTGACATCTCTCGGTTGGAGTCACGTGTCCCAGGGCGTTTTTCAGGACCACGATGGGCGCTCATTTCACCTGTGTTTGACGCCCTTTTCGCATGTGGAGGCATTGTTACTTTCTTCCTGGTCACAAGAGGTCTCACAGCGTGTTGCACACCGCAAGTATTTGACTGCCCTGCAGAACATTGACCTTGGGCTTTCCCGGTGCTACCAGCGCCTTCCCATGTCCGAAAGGAAGTTGCTCCTTCATCAACAATAAGGGGCATTCTTTACAGGAGAATTCTTGAAGCATAGCGCCGGGTGCGATGGCCTCTGCCGTTTTTGTGGGCAGGCAGACTCCCGTTTGCGCCGTCTCTTGCGCTGTCCCAGGGTGGAGTCGTGGCGCAGATCCTTTCCCATTTTGGAGTCCAATCAGGATGCAATTCCCGAGTTTACATGGGCCCATGGCCTGTGGGAGGAACCCCCTTTGTTAAGAGCATGGCAGGCTCATTTGGACACTTTCCAGCTTCCCGAGGTGGTTCGAGTTGTCAACGATGAGCCTGTTTTCCTGTACTCTGATGGCGCATGTCTGAGACCCCGATGTAGGCATGCTTCCTTGGCAGCAGCAGCTGTCATTTTGGCGCAATCTGATGGGAATTTCCAGGTTACATGGCATGGGCGCCTCCCCGGTTCCCTGCAAAGCCCCTTTCGAGCGGAGCTTTTGGCAGGTGGTGTGGCCTTCACTTCTCATCGGGCTTTACATCTTTTCTCTGATTGTTTGGCCTTTGTCAGGTGTGCCAAACGGCTTCTCCTTGCTCTCCAGCAACGGCGCCGCCCTGTTTTCCCCCAACGTTATCTGGATCTCTGGGCCTTTTTCTGGGTCAGTTTGCAGGGTACGGATCCTTCACAATGTTCGGTCACTTGGGTGCCTGCGCATCGCGACTACAGGACGCAGCAAGGAATGGAACGGGTTCACGCCTGGTTCAACACTTGCGTCGACAAAGTTGCACGCGAGGCAATCCGGTCTGCAGTTTGCCCCCTCTTTGTTGACCTTGCCTCTCAGGTTGACCTCCTACGTCAGGCTGCGACCCACCTGGCCACATTTCAGGCGGGAGTGGCCAAGCTCTTCGCCAATGAGGACTTCAATTTCTCCCCTAGGGCTTCAACGCTCTCCGGTAGGCTGGAGCGTTTGGCCCCCTTGCAGGTCCCACCTGCTTTTTGTCCAGACTTGTCAGCTGTGCCTTGCCCGTCCTTCGCTCGTGGTCTCGCTGCATGGTTTTGTAGCCTTCGGACTGCCACTGCGCGTGACCCTGTGTCTCATGTCACCTGGTCGGATACATCGTTTCTGGAGCTTTTCTGGTCCTTTGTTTGGTCCACAGGGGTTTTACCGCCGTTTCGACACGACGGTGTCTGGGTTTTGCCACAGGATGATCCCTTGCTGGCGTTCGTTCAGCCTTCTTTCTGTGTGCTTTTTCGTTCTTGGAAACGCCAACCGGACCTTGTTGGACCTCTGTGTGTCCTTCCGTTTCTTCGGCAGGCCACTTAGGTGCCTCTTTTGCCTGTCCTGGGGTTGTCGGTCGGGCGATTTTACCCCATGAGAATCTTTTGTCACTGGCCTCTGCCTTGCAGTGTGTCCGACGGCTGTCAGCACTCTCATTGCCTGTTACAGTCAATTAGTAATTAGTTTCTCAGTGGTCTCATAGCACAGCTAAACGGCTCGGCTATGACACCGGTCTCACTCGAGAGACGAATGTGCGAGAATGTATACATATATATTTAGCACATATACGTACATATATATATATATATGTATATTTAAATATACACATGCCAGATGTATGAGTTATACTTGTAGTCAACTAATACGTTGAAATTGATATGGATTATACTTGTTGGTTGATCTGTTGAAATAGGGTCTCTACCATTACTGGGAGAGCGTGGAATGACCATTAACCAACCATACATGATCAAGCAGCAAAAAATGTTGTAAACAATACATTGATCAACCTTACATGGTAACCAGCAATCAACTATATGATGTGGTCTCTGCCATTAGATCCTGCTAGAAGTGATGTATGTTGAGGATGGTTGGGGTGAACTTTGGAGAGTGCCACGGCGCTTGCATTCCGCCACGGGCTCGAGTACAGAACTGGGCGCTAATGGCAAACCTTCGAGGCTGGGCAGAGCTGAGCCTTTTTCGAGGCGAAGCATGCATTCAAGATGCAGGAGACTCCCATAGACTCCACAGAAACAAGTAAGACAATGTATTTCCATAAGTAAATATGAAATAATTGGGTCAACCAACTGAAACAGCTCATTCCTCACCTTTGCGGCTGGAAAGTGTCGCTGGAGGTGTCTCTGGCAATGGGACAGGGACTGGTCGGCGGCCTCAGATACAGTAAACATTTTTTGCTCCGCTTTTTCTCAGCTGAACTGCCTGCCAAGTCTGGAGCAAAGAACAAGATCAGCGGTGTCCTTGGTGGCAAGGGCTTGAATCTCAGTCACTGCGCCAGGTGGTGCAATGAGGGTTATATGTGCTGATCAAAAATTTTGCTTGACATTGCTTGACAATAGTGGTTCAACAGAAGCGGTCGAGACCGCTTGTGACAGTGACTAATAACCCATGTAGCATTGGTTGACGGGTTGGTTGATTGGTTGATTGGTTGGCGTCCCCACAACGGGTGGCAATACCCTCCAAAACAGGCAATCGCTTGCAACGGCCCTTACAATGATCAACCAGAGTTTTGGTCCCTTCATTTTTTCGCCTGGACAGTTGCATTCTTTGCCCATGACGCAGGCAGTGTTTTGAAGACACTGAAGTCTATTCAATCATCCCTATATTTGCAAAATGTTCAACGTTCAGGAAAGTGTTTGTACAATTATCTGACTGAAGGAAGAGGATTATATACCCAGATATGAACAGGGGGATCAGAAAAGCAACACCATCACCAGTACCAGTACCTGCTTATCTTCATCCGGGTCTCGTGAGAACATCCGTGGTCCATAGAAGTCTTAAGTCCAAGCTCCAAACTATTTTCAGTCACATGTTTTAGGATGATTACGCGATTACTTGAGAAGCAGTGCGCAGTGCCAAAACCCTATCTTGACATATCTTGACATTCCTAGGTGGCTCGATCGCCTGGTGGGCTACGGGGGACTTTGGGAACTCCTAAGATCAACCAGTAGATCCAATGTCGTTGAGATCGCAACGTTCATCAACTCTCCCCTGGCAATACTGGTCAACCAGAATCCTACCATTCTCCCTGCTAGTCGTGGTTCATCATCTTGTCTAGTATTGATCAACCAAGTCTGATGTTTTGATAGTTTTGAACCATCAATAGCCATAACTTGTTGGTTGATCGCCGGAGATCCATGGAGATTATAGTTGTTAATGATGATGACTTATGGACATTCAGCAGCAATATCGGATGGTAATCTAGCTCGTTAACAGTTGATTGGGAATGACCACGGTATCAACATGTATCAACAATCAGAATGATTACTGTAAGTGCTTAATCATGGAAGATCCATCAATCAATTGGCCAGAACCGACTGGTTAGACCCATGGTTCATCACTGATTGCTAGCGCTTTTTCATGATAATCAAATCGTCATATTTGATTCCGGGATCATCAATGACCAACTGGCCACATCCATGGATAAGACTGCAGTCAGCTGGTTCATCTCTTTGCATTTCGTTTTCCATGAGTGTTAAACTGATGGGATTTCCTATGAACTTTGGACTGTCAGCACGGGCAACCTTCTGTAGTGGGTGAGCCAGAATCAAGTTATTGCAATTCTGATGCCATATTCAGATTATTATCCCCAGCTATTGACATCAAACCAATTTATCATTAACATTATTCACTGCCACAACCATTACTAGCATCATTCAGAATATTGTGAAGTGCGAGCAATCGCTCACATGAAGACCACAAATATAATTGTGATTCTTAGCATTATGAGAATCATAACTACAATGGTAAAGCATATATTATCCATTGGTTTGCCACCATTAGCCATCATCAGCCAATATCAACCGCTATTTTAATAATTAGTCTTAACAATCACTACTTCTTTGCACTGTTAGTCAGTCCTAGCCATTATCAGCCATCATTAGTCTTCACCATCAAGATCAGCCATTAGTTAGCCCGTATTTGCCATTATCAGCCATCATTCGCCATTATTAGCCATTATGATCACTGTTAGTGGTCATTATTAGCCATGATGATCATTATTGGCCATTAAGATCAGCCATTATCAGCCAATTATTCACCATTGATACTGTATTAACATCACACGGTATAAATGATATTAATATCAATTAACACTTCACATTGAAGTTTCCTCCCCCTGTTTCGCTTTCCGAGGCGGCTCCGAAGCTGAAGGTGCCAGTCGTGCCGCGGGGTTACGACCCCGTGGGTTTGGCTGGAGGTTTCTTAAGCCATGGGGAAATTCCAAAAATAGCGTATTTATGACTATGAATGGTTAATAGCTAGATGACTTGGGGGTGCTACTATCTTAAGAAACCAAAACGGGCAAAGAATGGTTGACGATGTCTAAAGATGGTGTTCTGATTGACATGGTTTGGCATATTCATTGTGAATGGTTGGTCGCGGTTGATCACGCTTGATCAAAGATGGTGTTCTGATTGACATGGTTTGGCATATTGATTGTGAATGGTTGGTCGCGGTTGATCACGCTTGATCATGGTTCATAATCGTTGGTACGATGGTTAAGAATGGTCAATGAAAAGGGCTGTAGAAAGGTCACCAACACCATCCAGGCAACCACATATGATAAACCAGTGGGACATGCGGATTTGTTTTTTTTAACGAGTGAAATTTCGAAGTATCTATACATAGTTGTGGGTCAATCTCAACCACCCCAAAATCTGGTGATGTGAACATCGCAACAGAGGCGCTCATTGATTGGATATTGACATGGATTCAATGATGGTTGATAATGGTTAATCAATGGTTAATCAATGGTTAATCAATGATGGTTGATGATGGTTGATTCAATGATGGTTAATCGACGGTTAATCACTGGTTAATCATTGATTGGATATTGGCTATGGGTCAAAATACTGTACCCCTAGTTCCCATCATTAACCAGGCTGTTTTCCCTATTGTTGTTGCTTAGTATTGATGGTTAATATGTGGGGATACCCAGTCACTGGGTACCAGGTAACTGGACCTGTCTGATGCTCCAGGTAACGCGGCCGCCTCAGGCGCGGATGCGAAGCTGGTTAAAGAGAACTGGCCTTTTAAAGGACTTTAGGTTGGTAGGTTGGTAGGTTGGTAGTTTGACTTTAGGTTGGTTGGTTTACTTCGGGTTGATTGGTTGACTGACAAGTTTCGATTACCGAATTGACATGTTTTAATCAGAACGTCCATGTGGGGTGATCGTGCTCATTAAAGATGCCGACGATTGTAATGCCGATGATATGGCAATGTTCTGGTCAAGAGATTTGTTGGTGGTCTGAGCTCCTTCAATCCCATGCATAGTCATCTCAGTAGCCTTCGCTTTCTTGCAAACCGTTTGTCTTTGCTTGTGATTCTGAGTGATCGTATTTGAAGCAGCGGCTCATGGATCATTCTGTAACAGTGCTTTGGAAGCTGACAACTCAAATATCTTCTCCACTCAGACTTCAGTTTTAGCTGGGCAGAGACAGCATGAGGGGCATCCCAAATCGAAGAAGCAGTGTTTCGAGCCTGGGAACTTCGACCCCATCATCCAATGGCTGCAGGTGGCAAACCAGCCGTTCCCCTTGAGGGCCAATACTCAGTGAAAGAGGCGGTGTCGGGGGAAAGTTTTGAGGAGTCGAAGGTCGGTGATAGGATGTGATTGGAAGTCGTGGTGCAGCCATGTGCGGCTTGGCCCATGCACACTGCAGGCTTTGGAGCTCCAAAAGGTGCTCAAGGCGGGGTCACTGTGGCCCCAGGATGTGAAAGAAAACTGGTGGACTACCAACATCTTCTGGATCGCTGGATGGTTCAAGTGGCAGGAAGTTGTAGTTTCTTGGAGCTGGGAATTCATGGCTTACAGGAGTATCGGTTGAGTATATATCTAAAGCCTTCTGGTCACGCTTTCATGGAAACACAATTGCTGGATCAGTTTTCTGTTGATCGATTTTCGCAGTTTCCTTCGGTGGCGTTTTGGAACTAGAGGTCACCTGGGTGTCCATGCTTGAACGCTTTTGTTGATACTGGAATTCGTCTCCGGGGACCGGGTTGCTTCAGCTTATTGCTGGGATCCTGGTGTTGCTCAGTGAATAACCTACAAGGGATGACAGTTTGAGTGTCTTTAGAAGTAGTATGGCATGGAAGAAACAGGTTTATGCAGTTCCAGTACTTAAGGGTGCAGAAATGCTGATGGGTGCTGATGGATGCTGATGGATTCAGCGGAGCCATCACCGCCCTGTGGCAGGCAGCCTTTGCAGAAGATTCTTTTCAGAAGCTTCTGAAACTGGCGCAGGCTCAGACCTGATGACATCTTGCCAACTGTGTTGAACTAGACCTGCACCAACTCTATGTGAGTACTGGTGACAAAACACCTGTCAACGCCCACATTGTTGGTGAACACCCCCATATTATGATTGATAAGACCATACACTGAGCTTTTTTTTGTGACCCTTCATATGTGTGTGTATTTGTATATATGCACAAAGATACATACGTATATATATATATATATATATAAATATATATACTAACATAGATACATATATGTATATGTATAGAGCTATACACATATATACACATATGTATAGGTATATAGATATATATGAGTCTCTCTCTCTCTCTCTCTATATATATATATATCAAAAAATATATGTATGTACATATATAAAAATACACAGGCACACGCACACGCATGCCATTTTTGCTTGCCTTTCGCAGGACCGGCATCCCAAACGAGGGATCCGTGGACATGCTGACCAGACAGCGTTCACCGCTCAACTTCAGGGCCTTTTGGTGCCCAGGGTATCTGGGGGTGGAGGACAGGTGCGGATGGCTAGATCCATGGGATCCCAAAAGGTACACCCAGGTCTTGGTGATTTCATGGCAACCAGCAATTTTGAGTGCCAGAGTTTGTCGCCATGTTGACTTTTTAACTAGATTGGCTGCATAGCCAGTTTCCACCTATCGATATGGCAATCTGAAATGTCACAACACGTCCCAACCAAGGTTTACAATGTTTATCATGGTGGGAATTTGACTGCTGAGGACATTTGAATATTGAAAGAAAACACAGCAGATGAGCAGTGACCAGAGCCTTGTCTTTTGATTGTATAGATACACATTTTGAATTCTACTAGTCGATTGATGCTTTCTGTCCAGAACCAACTTGTATATACCTTGCGCTGACACCCGGGTTTTGAAGATGGTGCAAGTGGTAAGGTGGATGGGGCGCTAGTGGTTAGTTTTGAAGTAGCTTACACCTGCGAATCGAAGCAAACGCCGAGAGAGTATGCAAACAGTGACAATCTCCTCATTCCTTGCAATTGCCATCAACTTGCCAATTTTGGAGGAGGGCGGCATATGGGATTTCTCTCCCTTTTTGATGGGTGTGTCATCATGTGGAATCAAAGCCACTCGTCTTAGTCACTGAGGTTGGTGAAAGGACTAGCCATTGTCATCCTTCGTTTCAACTGTTGAGGTTAGCATAGCTTCATAGCTTAGCATTGTCAAAGCATTGTCAACCAATAGAAGTGCAATTATAGTGCTGCTGACGTCAAGGGAATTTCCTCACAGCTTGAAGTCGTGTTGGGGTCCTGTTGCGAAGCTACGCTCCCCGCTGTCACCGGTCCCCGACTTGGCAGCTCCACGTCTATCGCTGTGTCCTCCCACAAAAGTGCCAAGCTCAGCTGCGGTGAAGCCATAGTCCACCACCAAAAGGCGTGGCTGTACGGATCAATGGATCAATTTGGAGGAGGCTAGGGCGGGGCCTGGTAGGATCTGGTGGTATTTGGTAGGATCTGATAGGGTTGCTACATTATGTTGCTGCTAAATCTCCCCTGGTGAACATCACGCATTGATTCCAGTTCTGCGATCCTTTTTCGATGAATGAGAACAGTGCACCAGTTTTGACCTGGCTGGACAAGCAGGTAGTGTGAGTATAAATATGGGCATGACTGAAAGAGACTCTTGGCCTGAATAATGTGGATAGAAGGCAGGCGAAGCTGGCGACACTAGGATCTACAAATCCAGCATAATCCAGCATTAACACAGGGGCGCGCACACCAACTTGCTGGCTTTGTCAAAGAAGCTGAACCATCCAGTTTGACCTTTTCCCACAATACACATACCTGTCTGTTTTCATCACTGCGATTGTCCATCCATCATTTTCACAATGATTTTTATTCTTTATATTCTTTGAGCAAGTCATGAATCCATCCATCGTTATTTGAGCCTTCCCCCCATGATGCTCCTCATCCAGAGAGACTGCGCCACAAGCTCCAGTGACTGCAATGGATCAAGCGGTGAGAAATCGCCAGCGGCACCCCGAATCTCACCACCCTGACACAGCTCACCACCGTCAGTTCATCATCACCTCACTGGGCATCCAAGCAGCGTCAAGATCTTGAAAGCCATCAACCCTTGTCACGTCAGCTCTGTGGGGCTTGCTCGACTAAGGCCTTGGTGTCTCCAAGCCAACTGGGATGTCAGATTACTCAGAGATCACACGAGCCGCACATGTCAATCTCAAACGCTTTCCTCGACATCGGTGTGCCAGCAATGATTCCTTGTGAGCTGTCCAACACAGGGGTCCAGACGCCTGCAGGGCTACCGGGAGATGATGATGCGAATGACAGCGGCATCGGAGGAGCGGCTTTCTTGGAACCCCATTGTCCAAGGCAAAGATGTTGTGTATGGACCTATGCGTCTACAAGAAACCGGTGCAGATACATTGACATATACGCCATACATCTACATACAATAATAGTACATAAGGCATACTGGTACAGAATGCACAATAGTATCTGCTTGTTGGATACATTTGATCATACATAGTAGTGCGTGATGCGTACACATATACATGTGCATACACACACACATATACATTCACACACACATACTTACCCGCCTACGTGTAATACATGCATCATGATTAATATACAGCGACATCACACCACAAAGATACAGACACGTATCTCCATTGATTCTATTTTTGCGCATTTATGTGTCTCGCATCGTTGTTTGCACTTGCGTATCGAAATTGACATGTCACGAATGCCAATATGCGACCTTTATAGTTACTGGTGTATGCCTTGTACATATCTTGCTTCCCTTCTTCTGCAAAGATTAAAGGCCCGAACAAATCCGTTTCTGCATGGAACGGTGGGTCCATGCTACATACTTAAATCAAGAACAAAGCCCCCTGGAGTACGAAGACACACTAGGTTCATATCCACCCGAGCTTGTAGCCGTTGCATTTGCACGGAGAGCGACGAAAATCGTTCGGCTGAAGGATCACTAATCCTTTGTAACATTTTGAAACTGATATGGACCTGCAGAAATCTTGGAAGGAGACCAATTATACATTTTGACCAGGAGGTGTTTTGATATCAGGGGGATGGTTCGATACCTCATTCCTCTACCAGAATTTCCTGTTCAGGATCCTCGGGTCATCCAGGGACGAGAGGACATCAACAGGCCTAGCTGGTTTGGGTCAAGGCAATTTGCAAGCAGTTGAGAGCGTGCGTGGTATGCTGCTATGGAAATAAGAAGACAATACCCCTTGAAAATCCTTGAAATTGATGGACGTTTAATTTGAAAGAACATGTATAGAGCGTGCTGATGGGTAGGAACGGAAGGATTCCCCCTTGAATCCGACACAATGCCAACTGGGTGTGCTGGATAAATTCTGTGCTCCGAAAATTGATTGGTTCTGCTGGTCCAAGAAAATGATCATTTTGGCTCGCCTGGTGATGGCCCAACTTGTGAACGGTTCCAGATTTGGAACAACATATGGTTGCTAGATGTTGCTGGTTGTGACATATATACATAATGTATATATATATATATGTATATAATATATAATATAATATATAGTATATACATTACATATATATATATGTATCTCCCAAGGAGTGACATGCATGAGACGCATATATATATATATATACATATGTACGTATGTACCTTTTTCATTCACACCGATGTTTCCCCACTGCCAGTTTCCATGTGTCGACAGATGTGCAGTTGGGGATATATGGTGGTTTCTCAAAATCAGCAACCCCCAAAGTTATGGTTGGCTTATTACTGTAAATGATGAATATCAAGGATGATAACTGGGGGTACCATTGACCTCTATTGTCGGTTACTATCCCCCATTGTTAAGCCTTATGAATCACTATTAACCACAGGGATACATTTTGATAAACCACCATATTTAGTTGTTATACATTATGTATATGCACTATCATTGTTGGTCGTTATCCCTTACTATTAACCATTAACCTCTATTAACCACCATTATTGTTGTTGATCCCCTAATATTATGCATTATAAGCCATATAACCATGTATAAACCCCTATTTCAACCATACATGACCCCCTACTCTCGGGAAGTGTATTATTAACCATGAACCGCCATGGTTGTAGTTGGCTTCACCACGCTTATACCTGGCGCTGCCCTCACTATGCCACTGGTGGCGAGGCTACTGGGCCTCCCACGGCACACGGTCATTCAGCCTCCTGCCGCTGAGCCGGTGGGGGGTCGCAGATCGGGCAGCAAAAAGGGGCAATGTTTAGGAAGAGCCAAGTGAAGGTTAGACTTTTGATGGTGAAATCAGGAGGTATTCACCCAAGCCGGTCGGTTAGCTTTTCCGTGCGGACCTTTGGTGCGCGCGAGGGGGAAAAAAATCAGGAGTATTCGTTTATTAGTTTATGGTTGAATCGGCGATGAACAAATGGAAGTTTCTTAGCAAAGGGAACTCCCAAAAATGGTAAATGGTTGCTTTATTATTACAAATGGTTGATATTGGTTGTTTCTCAAAATAAGGGAACGCCCCAAATTGTTAATCATTTAAAGTAATAAACCAACCATTTTTGGTTTGTTACTACAAATGGTTGATGTTGATATTGGATAATTGGAGGTCCCTATTTTGAGAAACCACCAAGTAAGAATTTATACTGGTCTCAGGTGACTTGGGAATTGTCGGACATGCCCCCCAGATCATTTTTTCGCATGTCATGTGTTGAAGAAAAAGACAAGGTATGGAAACTACTCCTTCTCATGTCATGTGCTCAATGAGGATCATTGGCCACGTTCAAGATCTTTTTCTTGAGGTCGCAAGCCCACCAAGCGTATGAGAAGGCAATTGTTGATTCCAATGCTCCTGTATTCACATGTCATGTGCCTACATGCACGAGGTTATACAGGGAATCCTGGCAATCATTTTTTGGCACGCGGTGGTGCACCTGGACTCATGTCATGTGTCCAATCTGCAGGTATGTTCACTTGGTCTCATGTCGTGTGCCCAAACCCTGTTCTACAAAAGTACCACGTGGTTTCATGTCATTTGCCACTAGTATAACTAAGAATTCAAAAGATAAGAACACGACAAAAACGACCGCAAAATGCAATTGAAACTTCTTTACAAAAAACATGTTGCGAGTCGATGGGGTTCGTGCAAAATGCAACTCGCATCATGCTGTGTCTCACCATGATGTGGGTTGTCTACAAATTGCAATGCCGAAGTACACCGCTACAAAGTCCCAAGTCCAGGTACACTAGGATAGATAGTGTGTGACAAGGAAATCGAGGCTTATAGTGAGCGTAGCATTGCATTTGTTCAATTATGTTGTTGGTAGCGTTCGGCGTGCAAGGGGCGCTTGAATCGCATTTCTTCCCCGTTGTATGTTTGAACCGTTTTCTGTTGCGGCAAGCAAAGCATTGCTCTGGTTGCTCGACATAGCGCGTGGTCGTTCACGGCTATATTATCTTGCGCCAGCATGTTTCTGTTTGTTCTTGTTTTTCTCTTGCTTGTGGTGTTAGGGGTCGCCGCAGCCGCCCGTTCTCCCTCTCCATGCGACCTTCGGGTTTGCGAAGGAACCAGCTGGGGAGGGGAGGTCACGTTGCTGTGGCGTGGTGCGTTTGTTGTTCGCAAATCCCGCGGTAGTTTTTTTCGCTTGTTGATGTGTGACAGGGGAGCTTTCGTGGATGTTGGTCGTTTTTCTCCTTTCTGTCGCATGGGTTGGCCCAGAGGGAGGTGCCGCTGCGGGTGTGGCCACAGGTCCCGCGCCCTTGACTATGAAGTTGTTTACCCGGCGCCTCCTGGTGTCGGTGTTGTTGTTGTTGTTGTTGTTGTTGTTGTTGTTGTTGTTGTTGTTGTTGTTGTTGTTGTTGTTGTTGTTGTTGTCGCAGG
>VSDK01012728.1:56471-79088 GCA_009767595.1 Symbiodinium kawagutii | reverse complement strand
GATTGGCGGGCTATCGGCTCTTTCGTGGCCGCGGCTGGTGCTGCGGCGGCCCCTGGCCAAATGGCATTCTTTTTATAAAACGGCGCGATGGCGAAAGCCCTTATGAATTAAAAACATGCACATATCCATACAATGTGCATGATCATGCATAACTTTAGATATGCTTAAAGCACATACAACATGTTTATTTAGAAACTTAAAGCAGACGTACAAGATGTGTTATGCTGCGCAGGTGCCTCGCAAGACTGGCGCGGGATGAGTGCGAGGCTGTTGCGCTCATCCGCGCCGCTATGCCTGTCAAGGCAGGACCACAGGCCACCATTGTTAGAGACTGGCATTTGGTTGAATATTCCAGTGCAGGCCAGTATTTTGCCGGAGAAGCTGCTGCTCAAGCTTGCTGGGGTGGGCTGGACAAAGATCATCCAGGCGCCGTGGCAGCGCACCTGTGCATGCCCCCGCGAAACAGGCGATAATTTATTTGAACGATAAAATAACGATAGCAAAAATGATGACAATCGGCGCAAAAAGGGCCTCGTGTGAGCATAGGTTCATTTGGGTTGGTGGACATATCCAACTACGTACAGCAGCTACGTGATTTCATGTCGCTTCCGACATCATCTACGACTTTCAACACTGCCGCCAAGGACGGCATCCTGACGTCAGCAGGATGGCCGGGATTCAACAACAACAACTCAAGACATTCACGACCAGTGACCAACAATGCGACAAGAACAAAAGACAATAAGAAATGGATCCATTCAGCGGCCAGTTTTTGCACAGGTGATTGTGGTAAATGGCAATGGTTGCTAGCAATTGTTAAATATATTGGCCATATGATAATGCGATCAATTCTTGGCGATCAGACAGCAAATATGGTCTACCCATGTCTGCCCCCGAGAGTAACAAGTGCCGGGTCCCAAAGCATACCAGTGGGTTCACGTAATTGTGGAGTGCTTCAGGTGTGATAACACCTTAACTATCCAACTATCTCAACCTCAGATCAACGCTGTGAGGCCAGGCATGATCTGCAGCTGGGAAGCAAGGTGGGCTGGCAAAGATCATCCAGTGCTAGGTAATTCACAGACATGGCTGCGCTGTGGGAATTTGATACCCAAGCAATGTTTGCATGTTTGTGTCACATGATGGACATGCAAACTAGAGTCAAAACAAGTATGCCATTGCTTCTCGCATTTTATGAGTGGCGGCAGGTAAGTGCTTGTAGTGCCACAACTAAATGTCAAATGATGTCTTTCCGGTCTGTGTCAATACGAGTCCTCGAGTCTCCGGATCCGGGGGCTTTGGAGGAGGTTGCCGCCAAAATTCAGTGCGTCACGGGGTTAGCAGGCGTGGCCCTGGCGCCGCTGCAGAGGGGATAGCGCATATCGCTGTGATTGCGCGGTGTATGTGTGGGTGGGGTCGGACTGTCAGCGTTGGGTAAAAGATGTGGTCTGTGGGAAGGGACCGCGATAGCAAAGCAGTTGTATAAAGAAAATGGCGTGAATGGCTGGCGCAAGCAACATGGACAGTGACAGGTCCTGAATAGTTGCTGAACGACAGAGCAATGTGACTAGTGAATGGCTTGTGCGGGACCATGGGCGATGAACAAGTCCTGGATAGTTGGTGAATGGCTGGCGCAGGGGAAATGGAAGGCATCGTGGGTAGTGGTCCCGGATAGGTGGTGAATGGCTGATACAGGGGGGATGTGAAACATCATGGGCACTGCGCATGTCTTGGATGGCTGGTGAGTGACTGGCGCAAAGGCAATGCTGCGCACCATGGAGCAGTGTTCCTGGAATATTTTGGCGAACGGCTGCCGGAAGCAGGGATAGCTGGTGATTGACTGGTGCAAGGGCGCTGCGGTGTACCGTGTAGCTGATAAATGGTTGCTGGGCAGTGTGAGGCATGGGCAGTGGACAAGTCTTGGTTGGCCGGCGAATGGTTGATGCAAGGATGGTGACTGGCTGGTGCAAAGGCAGTTGTTCTGCTCACAACAAGATGAGTGTTTTGTCAGATTGAAGAGCAGTGTTGTTCCAGCAGGACCACGAATGTCGGAATGAACAGCAATGTGCTTTGGTCAGGAAATGAAGGCTTGCTGAGGCTGCAGAACATGGTTTTGCTCGCAGCAAGATTAGTGTTTTGCCAATTGAATAGCAGTGTTGTTCGAGCAGGACGACGAATGTCCGGGCAACTGAGAAGCTGGTAAATTGGGAGTTGTGAGCGTTGACCATTGAAGCTGATGAGTCGAGGGATGGATAGAGTTGAGCGGGTTGAGTAATGTCTGGGCAGATGAGATGCTGATGTGAGCTTGAGAAATATAGGGATGGATAGGACTGTAGAAGAACATGCAAAAACGCAAGGGTTTTTGAAGATTTTCAGAACCAAAACGTGAAAAACGCATGGTTTTTGGTAAACAACGGCCCTCCCTTACACAAAATAGCTGGCTTTGCTTGAAAAGAAACATGTAAAAAAACTTTGTGTTTTTGATGATTTTGGACGAAAAACGTGCAAAAACCCAAGGTTTTTGAAAGGCTTGGAAAACAAAAACCTGAAAAACTCATGGTTTTTGATGCCTGGTCAACAACGGCCCTAGGGGGGACCCTTACATAAAATATCTGGTTTTGGTTGACCTCTGTAAAAAATGTGAAGCTTCTTCTGATGTTGAAAAGAAACATGTGACGGTGCCTGAGAAGGTGCTAGGAAAGTATCAGGAAAGTGTTGAAAAGGTGCTAAGAAGGTGATAGGAAGGTGCTAGGAAGGTGATAGGAAGGTGTTCGGAGGAAAAGTGCAAGGCAGGGTGGTGGCGGTGGCGGGACAAGTGAGCGCCTGGGTAATGGTGTCAAAGATAGGGCAGCTTGATTATTTATTTGTTTGTTTAATTTTGATGACTGAGAACAATTTCATAGGTATTTGTTGTTTATTACATGTTCTTAATGGTTGATACATTTTCGTTAGTTGTTGCTTAAAGTTTGTTCATGGCTAATCGGATGGTTAGTAACAATCATGGCAAATAATGATTGATTAATCATAGGTGAGGATGATTCTTATTGATGGCCAATTAAATTTTATTAATGCTAGATAAGAATCTTTGATGAATCAAAGGTCAATGAATCATGCTTGATGCGCCAAAAAACTGTCCCATTGCTGCGAAAGATCATGATGAATCAAGGCATGGTTAGTGATGGTTGATCCTGAAATCGGTGATGCCCTGGCAAGGGATGATCTACAAAGTTTAGATTTTTGGTTGTGTGTCATGTAATTCATTGGCTTCCATTTGTCATGATGTACTTGTTCATATTATGTTTTCTCATATTATATGTATACATTGTTGTGTAGATGGATGGATGGATGGACGGAAGGATGGATGGATAGATACAGTAGGTAGATAGATAGGTAGATAGGTAGGTAGATAGATGGATGGATAGATAGGTAGGTAGATAGGTAGGTATATAGATAGATCTAGAAGCCACTTTTAGCTGATTCAATGGATTTCGAAGCCAGCTGGCTATGACAGGTGTTTGTTGAAACACCTGATGGTTCTGGCAACCAGCAGCTTTCGCCGCGGGGCGCCCCAGCCTGTTGCAAGTAATGTGCTGCTGCCAGCGTTCCAAGACCCATGTACAGCATGGGTAATGAATGGGAATGACCTGTAAAGACCCATGTTATAGTCGCATAACATTCCTGTGTTCTGGATCCATTTCTGGATTTGTGGAGCTGTAAATGCAAGGCTCACCAAGACAAATGCAGATGGGTTCTGCCACAAATGATCACCAAGCAGAGGAACTGGTGAAGTCTAGTTGACATGAAGGTCATTCGGTGGTTTCTTAGAATTGCCCAAATCATCCAATAGCAATCCATTTTTTGGGTTACCCAATTATGAGAACCCTCAGAACCCTCCATTTGACCTATTACGAGCAGAAGGATGAGTGGACTCTGCCACATTGCGGTTGTTCATTGGGGAATGGCTGAGGGTCCTTCTGGCACCTCTAACGTTGCTGCTTGGGGATCTCACCTGTCGCAGTTTCCAACGTGCTTGCTGCTTAGCCCAGCATACCCAAGGTTTGGAGCCGCCACGCCCATGTTTGTGGACGCGGATGGCGATGAAGCCCATGAATTCTGGGAGGAAAACAAGGTGCCGATCGATGGGGATGCAACGATCATGGGACGCGCATCACCAGAACTGACCCGCTTTGATCATGGGTATCGACAATCTTTGCTCCCAAATGCTAAGCTCCCTAAATATAAAACACGCAGAGTTGTGTTTAAGATTCGGGGAGGGTTTAGGAAGCCGCAATCACTCATCCTGGGCTGCACCACAACCAGGTGATGGGGTCATTGGGTCATCAGACCGGTCGGTGAAAGTGCAAAACATTCCTCCGGTGCACAAAAAAAGGATGTCTACATGAGCAGAGTCGAATTGCCCTGGTAGGTTTAAAGATGTTTACAATAGGGAACTACGTAGTACAGTTCATTGCGGGGGGAATGCCATTCGGAGTAGAATCTATTCACAACTAGGCCTTCGGCATTTCTCACATGGGCCCTTTGACATCACTTGAATTCCAAGTCGTAATGCCGTTGTTTGAGGCATCAATTTGTGGTTTTGCGTCTCTACATCGATCATAGAACATCATAGATCACACCAGAAAAACCATGGTCCCATGGGACAGCCGGAAAGGCCAAGGGACAGACCATCATTTGGTCTTGAAATGGGAGATGGTCATATGTGAGTGTTTCTCAAAAAGGGTACCCCCAAATCATCCTTTATGTTAACCATTTACAGGAAGTGAACCAACCATCAAAGTTGGTATATCCCCTATTGTTGGTTTTCATCCTCTTGTTCATAACCATTGTTAGTTAACCATTAATGAACCAACCACAACTCTGGGGTTCCCTATGGCTTGAGAAACCACCATATGTGTGAATGTGGGTACGAAATGGCCCCGTCCAGTGTGACCTGGTAGGCCGGGAATCTGGTTCTCGTCACTCCACAAATCGCAGCTGGATGAAGATGCCAGGGGCCCAGGAGGGCTCAACGTCCTATTCGACCAGTTTGTGACTTTGGAATGCCATGAAGGGTTAGCCCTTGGTAGTCAAACACGGCAAATGGAAAATGGATGAAAATGGTCATTCCCAACAGCCAAGCCATCGAGAAATGGTGGATTTTCCAGCTACGTTACCAGTGGGTTGACCCACGAGTCCAGCAAACTCTTGAAGCCATGGGTCGCTCGAAGTCATGGTCCATACGAACGCATGCTGCATGTGCCTGGATGGGTTTCTCACAAGGTTGCCATATCACGGATTGACCATGGACTTCTCCAACTGGAGTAGTACATTCGCCCAAAAAACGTGCCCATTCTCCCATTTGCTCATGACTTTGGGGCTGGTCGGAACCCTATAACCCTTGTAAACATCCCAAGGATGAACAGAATAGTTTTTACCAATGTTGGAATGTTCGTCCATCCATCCACATCATTCCATCTCCACTTATTTGTTGAATGTTTGATATCCAGATGATTGTCATGTTTTTGGCCGATAATCATAATCATCATATGTTTTTCATAATCTGATGACGTTTATCTAATCATATGCAGATACCCAAATATCCACATAACTGTTGGCTGTGTATTCATATCCATACTGGTCCGTACCTCATGTTGACTCAGGTGGCGCCGGGCTGCACTTGCTGCAAAATGCAGCAACACGGCAGTCACCGTGACAGGATGAACATGCGAATGTTGTCCCTACATCGTGTTGGTCAACATCTGCTCTTGTATAACAGCCATTCATGATATCAGTATCAATTCTTGAAGAGATCTTGAAACATATGACAGATATCAGCACATTTCAAGCATCCGCATCAACACACACACACAAACATGTTTGCGCTATCAACTTACATGCATATACGTTTATCATGAATCATGAAGAACTTTGACCCTTGCAACACAAAGTAGAACTCTGTGAACCTTGGACTTGACCCGTTCACCAGAACATTGGCGATAATACTTATTCAGACTTGAATGTAGTTCAGGGCGCACTGAAAAAATCTTTTGGACGTGCGGCTGGATGCAAATTGGGAAACAGAGATGTTTCCCAGTCGCACCAGACAGAGACAACTGCACCAATGCACTGCATCGATCCAAAGATGCGGCTCCAGTTTGGGTGGATCTGTGGTCAGGCTGTGAGTGGAAGCAGATTAATGGATAGATCTGGGTAGAGCTTAGGAAGTGAGAGCTGAACTATGCGTAAAGATACGGAAGTTTCCATTGCAGCATGATTGATGGATCCATGAAACTTATAAGAACGGATTCTTGATCTTTCGCAGCCTGTCAGCTGTTTGAGGTCGATCTGTCGGCTTCTTCGACAGCAAGATGAAACACCACAAAAGCACGGAGTAGTTCTGATACCATCCAGCAGGGTTTGTTTCTATTATCCTTATTTTCAGAGGTGCGCATAGACTTGAACCGTCATAAGCCTTAGGCTTTCTTCATTTCACGCAACCCTTGGTGGAACACCGGAGTGATCAGTCTTTGAGTCGATCCCATACAAAAGCCCTACCCCTACCTGACATTCGTTTGATATGGGTTGCCTACCGCGATCCATACAATTTCCGCTGAATTCTTGCGGAAACCGTGTCTGCTGATGGCAACCGCCGCAAATGCTGCAGCTGAAGAAGAACAAACTCGTGACACATGTCTCGGAAGGCGCGGGATCAGCAACACGTTCATGAGTTCACCTTGTCATTTGGGGAGTATCATAACTTGGAAGTGCCGCTTGCTCATCTTTTCTAATCATGACACAGATGATTTGGGATGCTCCTCCAGGCAGGATGTCTTTCATCAGTGTTGGTTCGGTTGCGCTTCTGCCAAGTTGCTCCTTTTTTCGAGGGGTTGGTCGGCTGGGCCTCGCAACGCTGAGGACAAGTGGAGATACGACAAATGGAGGCTGCGGCTAGGACCAAATCCGTTTTGAGGAGATGGCTGAGGGTCATTGATATGCGAGGATAGATGTACAGATGGATTAGGTAGATAGCGAAGTACTGAGCTACATTGACAGACATGTATATAACATTCCACAACCCCTCGGAATCCCAGTCCGTACACATGACGAGTCTGTTCCAAGCAGTACTCAAATTGGGGTCCCAAGTTGGCACTGAAATCGTCGCAGTGATGTGTATCCATGAGCAGATCCGAGTGCCAGGTGGATTGGTACTGTGGCAACTATCAGACCCTTTCAGGTCCCAGCAATCCGATGGAGTCTCTCAGATTTCGGTGTGATATGTGGAGCAGGGAGGAGCTGCGCTCCAAAATTCGGATGGTACCGCTCAGCAGCTGGTTGAACCTCGCGAAACCAACTTGTTGCAGCCACTCAGAAAGGCACTGAATATGGTACCCGAAGAAAAGGGGCTTCGGACCGCCTGGTGTAGAGATTGCGGATGATGAGGGGGACCCAACAAAAAACAGTCTTTCCTGCCAATCATGCAATGACTTTCAGCGCAGTTTATTGCGGCACCGTTGCGAGTGTTGACTTTGGACTCAGAAGTGGGGACGACCAGGGAACCAGAAAGAGACCAAAAGACACGACAAAACCATTGAAAACACCCAAAAAGTTAGGAGCACCGGATACATTGCTCCCACATCACCTTCTCTGACAGTCTTGGATTGTCCGAGGTAAACGATCTATAGATGGTGGATTAGCCATGGCAAACCATCTATGATCATCTATGTCTAGGATGGATAACCACCGGAGTGATGATTCTTGGGGACTCTGGTGGAGTTATGTCCCTACGATTGCTGCGGCTCTATCCCTGCCGTTGGACACGATGGTTGTGGCTTTTTTGTTGGCCCAGCAGGTCAGGCGGCCATGCTCGCCGGCTTCGCCTTCAATTTCATCACTGCCCCCATGCCTAAGGCCATGGCACAGGGGCTGATGCAGCGAGTGCAACACTTGGCAAACTCGAGACGTACGCAACCTGTGAACAGTAGGTGTTCCGGACATACGTGGCCTTGATCAGGAACACCCAATTCTATGCAGTACATGCAGTGGAGATTGATACTAACACACATGATGGGAGATGAGTGAAGTGATTTCCTGAGCGAAGAAATGGTTGATGCCAGGATCAAGAGAATTCGCTCTTGGAGTTCGTTTACTTCTACTGCGTTTGTGCTGCCATGGGTGGGTGGCCACAGTGACGCTCCGCAATCGAGGTCACACGGGGCGCAAGTTGCGTCCATGGCCCGCATTCTGTTTGGGCAATCCCATGTGAAGCGGAAGAATGCAGGTGAATCAATGAGCAAGGCTTGATTGCCATTTTACACGGCTCCTGCCGGACAAACTACCCCGCTACAGAGATCAAAGACGATCTTAGGTACGATCATTTCCTCTGAGTATCAAACTATGGTATCAAACCATGATTATTGATTCTTACTAACCATATCTGACCATATTCATATAGAATTCGTATTGATGAATATCAAATTTTGATTATTACTGACCATTATTGATTGGTCAAATATGGTCATTCATGTCTACCATGGGCCGAGCCCTTTGGCACCAACTGAGGTGCCCAGTTGGGCGTCATCGTCATTTCCAGCTACCTCTCTGTTTGGGCGCCGAGTCTGGCATTGTCCGGGCGCCCGGAGACGAGTTGAATCGGAGCGACTTTCACCGTGACATGCTGCCATGCTACAAGCTACTGTTGGGGAGTGGTAGACACTAATTGGTTCACAGATGAGGTAATTTTTAGTGAATTGATGGCTAACAGATGAGGTAATTTTTGGTGAATTGATGGCTAAACGGTTGATTGATGATCAATCGTTGCGCACGAGAAATGGTCTGTCACATTGAAGACTTGTAACGATTAGCGGTTTGTAACGTAGAGTAATTTTGAAAGATTTGTGTAATGGTGGTAGTAAGTGCGCAACCCCATCCAACCACATCATGATGAGATGATATATAACTCCGGCACGGCATCAGCATGGGTAAAAGATATATAGGTTTACGGTTCACGGGCATGCAGTACAGCACGTTTGGATCCGATCTGCCATGAATGTTGCTTTTGGTGATGATTGGTGGTTCTGATATTTGCTTGATTATTGCGGTTGCACGTTTCAGTGAGGCTTTTGAAATTCCATATTTTTTGGACAAACCAGTTGTGGTGGTTGTTGTTGTGGTTGTGGTTGTGGTTATGGTTGTGTTTGTGGTTGTGGTTGTTGCTGTTGCTGCTGTTGTTTTCTCGTGACATGTTATTCAATGAGTCACATATCGCCGTGACTGGCGAGCAGGTGTGAGCACATTCCAAACCGAACGTTTTGTGGATCGAAAGATTTTGGGACAAAAGGCACTCATTTTCACTGGGTCCCAGTTCGACTATCATCTCAATTCTTGGATGATTCGAGTCAATGATGGGATCAAGTGAAAATGATTCCAACATCTTATCTCAATGATCATGGGTCAGCAAAAGTTCCTTGACCACAACTTGGACGACATCACCAGTGATTCACAAGGACAAATCAGCATGGAAAACCAGTCGCCAAGGCGAGGCAAGAGGGGTGCCACGGACCTACATAAGGCGGGATGGCACCACGGGAAGACATGACATTTTTCGACCAAACAACGGTGATGGACGGTCCAGCTGCGGATAAGCTTCAGCAAACCATGCTCAATTTTGGTACAAGCGGTGATCCTGTCACGACTCAAAAGTTTAGAGCTGGATGTCACATGACCAGTAATATTTTGAAGAACATGAAGCAGGTTTGGGCGAAACGAGGCTCAAGCACTTTGTGTTTGTTCAAACAAATCGTGGTTTAGTCATGTCCAGCCACTGTTTAAACACATGTTTGTGTTTGTGTAAACTGTGGGTTCACCATTTTTCCACCGCAAAACCCAGGCAAAATGGGTAGCTCTCCACATCAAACTGTTGAAATTATGAGTCAAAACCGGCTTTCGGAGAAGTGCCGCTGTCACCATAAGCGACACGAGGGGCGCAGGGCTTTGCACCGCAACTGCTGGGTCTGAGGTATAGAACTTTGGATAATGGCATGGGTGTTTCTCAAAATACTCGTAGGGGACCTCCAAATCATCCACTAGTAACCATTTATAGGTAATAAACCAACCATTATGGTTGGTATATCCCCTTTTTTTAATCGTTATGAGTAATAAAGCCACCATTTTTGGGCACCACTATGACTTGAGAAACCACCACATCTCAACTTCTCACTTTGCCACCGACCAGATGCCCAGTGAGGCCTGCGACACTCTAAGAGACTACCAAGCGCTGGTGTTCACGTGCTTCATGTGCGGCTGGGTGATCTATTTCATTGCCAGCGTCCTGCAGGTGCACCCAGCTGACTAGTCGGTGTTGCTGGGTCTACAGCGCTGGGTCTAAAGGTTTGACATGTGCAGCGTGTATAAGTGGTAATCATAAGTATTGCAATGCAGTATAGATAAACATAGACAACACATTCAAAAACTTGATTCAATCTGAAGCAGGGAAATGGATTTTGCTCGTACTTTCAAGTGCCGGTTTGTGAGACGCTTGCCTTGTGCCATTTCCCCAGTGGAATTTCACATCACCATTTTCGGTTTCCAACTTCCATGTCTAATTTATCCCTTTGCCGTCAATTTTGGAGTGGGGAATCAGCCATTGACGATGAGCGTTGCAACCATGCTGCTACCAGCGCGTTCCAGTTCATGGCTTTCATTACCTCAAGTGCCTCGCCATGCTTTGCCCGCGAAAGGTGTGGATCTTCTACAAAAAGTCCATTGCGACCTTCGTTTCCATTCCTTTCTGCATCTTCACGTTGGCCATCATTTGGTGACCTGACGGTCGCTCTGAGCTGTTTATGTCATCTCTAGGAATTCCAAATTGAATGCCTGCTGGACATAGACGGATGTTGAGTTAAATTGACCGCCAGATACATTAGATAGAATCTAATTAGACCGGTTCTCAGTCTTTTTCATCAACACATTCCACAGTCATCCACAAGTTTTCACTTCAGAGATTTTGGGTGCTTGCGAGGCTCAGGTTCAGAGAGTGCCTTGATCCCATGTCGTTTGTTTGTGTACCCTAAGCAATCAAGGATGCTATCACCAGGCCATGCCAATGGTTGGCCAGCCTGAATGGTCCAATTCCCAACTTTAGACCCACAGAAAGAACCGAAAGAGGACCGCGAGGACACCTCCATCACTAGATATCAACATGTATGAACTATGTCGGGCTATCATGGGTTCCATTTATGAACAGCTCAGCTGATAACAGTTTGTCAACTCGGAGGTACACGTTTCACCTTCGATGGAAGCTGAGTTTGCCTGAAGATCAGGCCATCCGATTCCATCCTGGGAAGTGATGGAATACTGGACATGATATGGACCTGGGTGACAGTGGTTAGCTATTGGGAACGCTCATCAGCAGTTCCAGTCGCTTTTGGCAAAGGTGGTCAGCGGAAAGATTGCGCACTTTCAAAGATATGAATCCATTGGCGACATCGCGGACGGTCCAGGGCTCATGGCACTGTGAAAATGACCTGACTATGGACATCTATGGACCACTCAGCCGTGATCAGTGTGCTTCTGGTAAGTGAACCATGATGAACCTGGCAATAGAAATCGCAACTAGACATGGTCAACTGCATAAAGCAGATGAGTTTCTCAAGTCACAGGGGTACCCCTAAATCATGCTTTGTAAACTATTTGCAACAACAAACCAACCATGTTTTGGGTTCCCCCCATTTTGAGAAACCACCATGTGGACCATGTATGCTGCCGGAAATTTGGGTGCGGCAAAGCATCAACCTCGAAAGCGGATCCCATGGCTGAGGTCTTCCCTCAAGTTCGGCCACACGAGTGCAGTCCCAAGCAGAGCAAGCTTCGTCCCCTGAACCATCCCCGAAATTGGCCAGGGAACCTGGCCGTTGGAGGAAGCATTTTCAGGGACCTGGGATTTATGGACCCAGCATCACCAACCTTTGGTACCCACGGTTGGCAGTTTCCACCAGCATGGGATGGATTGGAGCTCTTAGGTTCCTAGTGCTGAAATGGGCAACTCTTGGGACCGGTTGGTGGGTACTTGTACCATTTCTGGATCCGCGCACATGAATGATTCTACACAGCCTCAGCCTGCTCCCCTGTCTGGTTTCAGAGCTTCCCGGTGCAAATTTGATGACAGCTCACGGTGAATCCAACACCAAAGTTGGGTCCATTTTCCCAGGATTTTTACCCCGCAACTTTTTGGCACAACTGAGCTAGATCCAACCCTCCTCGGCCATACCTTTAGTTGCTAGGCCGGGGGCCAAGCTGGCGACTACTTCGCTGTTGGCCAGGCCGGCCGGCTCTTGAGATTTCCGTGACAGGGACCCTGCAGGTGTAAGTTGTTGTTGGGTACTAGTAGACGCCATGCCATGTGCTAAACCAGTCCTTCTTAAGAATTCATTAAGGAACTGTAAGTACGATGATATGAGCTCATGTGGTTTTGTCTTGGATTTGGCTTATAAAACACTTAGCTATAGTATGCTAATGTATGCTTCAGGCTATAGTTATAATATGTACGTAACTGCTAGTTGTTTCGAACCAACTGCATTTGGGGCACTACTCTCTTCTAGATCACCTGATTGAAGACAGTGACTCAATGCTTGGGAATGCGCATTGTCCGTGATCGAAAAACATCTATGTACCATCCATGTTGCTTGTTTGGTTTCTCAACCATGAGTATTTCGCACCCTTGGAATCTCATGGAATGTCATGGCATCTCAGGGAGCACAACATTTCTCATAGCATCTCCAGGATGAGGTTGACGAGCCCAAGATCCTGCGAAGCCGGCCGGTTTGACACTGGTAATCGGCATCTCTGTGAATCTGAGGTCAAGTTTTGCATGGGGGTGGCAATCCGACTCAACTATGTTATAAGTACTATATTGCTGTGAGTCAAAACCCCGTACCCCTGGTTCCCCTATCATTACCCATAGTTTTCCGTATTATTATTGGTTATTATCCCCCATTATTGGTTGGTTAATATTGACCCATAGCCATATTGGTTATGAATGGCTACGATCCGATCTCCTGGCCGCTGTTGGGGGCGATCCTCACCTAGTGCTTCCACAGCGCAACGAGCGAGCTAATCCTTGTGTGGAAACCTCTATGGCTATGGAAGATCGCTGGTTGCCCATTCCTTGATTAGTATCTTTCCCATTCCTTGATTAATGGTTGATAATAGGGGACAATAGCCAACAATAGTGGCGGATATACCAACCATATGGCTATGGGTCAATATTAACCAACAGAGTTCACCAGCAATAATAGTGGGAAAACAATGGTTAATGATGGGGGAACTAGGGGTACAGGGTTTTGACCCACAGCCCTATGACAACCGAGCGCTGGCTAAGTTTGTTGAGCCTCTTGACAGCTGGCGAGCGGACTTGATTCTGCCCACGTTAGGATTGACACAGATGTTGAAGGCTGGTCATGACATGTCATTACTTTGTATTGCTTTCCTATCACTTGCAATCAGGGGATGGAAGATGCAGTAAGGTCCATTTCCTTGTATTAGATGTTATTTGTGCAGTAAGATATAGTCAGATCCACGCAACCAATTCCATTGGGGCCGGGATTGGCACGTTTTGGTCTCAACAACTCCAAGTGATGTTCAGCGACGCCAGGGTCAGTGGGAGGACTACACAAAGATCCTCCTAAGTGGCCACAAAGAGGGTCACAAGTTGTACTGCCAAAAGCTTGCTGCTCCTGCAACCAGTTGGAAAGGCAGAACGGCTCAATGAGGTATGGATTTCCCTCAGGTTCCAGCTATTTTCCTTGAAATGTTCTTTTCAAGAGCTCATGTAGATCTATTCAAGCGGCCATGGATGACGATAATAACGGTGAGGATATCATAGACGAAGATACTGAAAGAGCACTGCTACCACCAGTGCTGAAAGATGACTTAGCCATCTACAGCCAGCGGTATTAACATCTACAAGCATTTGTAAGCCATAGCTGGAATTACTAAAAAAATCGGTACCTCTCCATCCCACTGGGTAACAAGCAACAAAGAAGAAAATCCTGTGTCAAGCCCTGGCATCACTTGACAGCAAATCATTGGGTAACAAGCAAATAATGATGAAGTTTGGAGAATCACGCTGAATGAGGACTTTTTGGAGGCACAACTAACCGACCTTTCGTAACTGGCTGCTACAGCACCAAGCTTGGGCAAGCTGCTTTTTCTTAGGGTTGGATACAACAAAAATGCACTTGGGAATGATTTGCACTTGGAGAATGTTGCCAGTTGCGGCAGGTTAAGCCGGTCGGAATTCGAGCAACTTTCAGTTTTGAATATGATGAATCATGACGGTCATACTTTAACACCGGCGATTGCATTGAGTGGAGAACGTTTGTTTCGGCCTATCATCGATCACTGTGCGGCTCAAAATCAGCTACGAGTCATTGATGTCGCCACATCGCGTGTTTGGCTAGCAACACAACTGACATCATTGAGAGGAAATCATACTTTTTCACTTGGCCAAGGTTTGATGTGGTTTGGCTATTCGATCCATTCAAAGGTGCTTAAGAACCATTATATGATCATATAAACATATATAGTAATAAGTTCCTATACGTTCTTAGGCAACATTTGCCATTCCCTACGTTGATTCACAACGCGGGTGGTCCATTTCCCATTTCGATAACCGCGACAAAGATGACGGCTTCCTTA
This sequence comes from Symbiodinium kawagutii, assembly GCA_009767595.1. Classification (NCBI taxonomy): domain Eukaryota; class Dinophyceae; order Suessiales; family Symbiodiniaceae; genus Symbiodinium; species Symbiodinium kawagutii. Next base: position 64,394 of record VSDK01012728.1, on the reverse strand, counting down.
GAAGAGCTGAAGGAGGCCGATCCAGGGCTGAGGCACAGGTCACCGTTGATCGTTCCTCCAAAGGTTCCAACTTCCAATGGTTCAAGCGCCATTGGTTGGTTATAGCTCCGCGAACCGCGCATCACTGGAGAGTTGGATAATATCTGACCATGAAATATCTAATATGATTAATTAGTTCTGAGCAAAAAACCTTCTGAAAACTTCAGATGATTATATCTAAACATAGACCTTCATAAAACCATGAATGTTACTCAACATGACATTATCTAAGCCAGAATGATTATATCTAACCATAAACATGGTGTGACCATTCAGATGATTATATAAAACCATGAAAACTTCCGAATGTGACACTCTGCCAGCTCTCCGAGCTCCAGGCGTTGATGGAGACTCTGCAGACCCGAGGTGTTTTGGGTCAGGTGAAGGCCAAGGTGCGTGCGGAAATCTTTGCAGCGCTGGATGACGAGAAGGTGGGCTGCCAACAGACAGTGAAGGGAAGTTATCATCATGAAAGATGAGCTAATAATTCTTTTCCATCAATTAAAAGCATTTTCTTTTCAAGGTAAAGGGGAACAATGCCTTTGTTATATCCGTCAACCATCTTTTTCAAAGGTAAAGAACAACAGCAGAGAACAGCACCACCACCAACAACATCCATGTAAACAAATGAGAAGAGCAGAGCCAAGTAGCGTGCAGGATTTTCTCCAACAAGTAGATATCCCTCATCACCATTGCCGTATGGTCATTCTTGGAAGAGGAATCCACCAATTTTGAGGGCATACAAGTTGAAATGCATGGAATTTGTTGAATTTGGCATAAAGGATCGTCATGAGCTCGTTGCAGTAGGGATGATGGGCACCTATGCAAACATCAGAGACACTCATGACACTTGCTGAAGTATCCAAGCCTAGAGCAAGAAGTCTCAGATATCGAGCCGACAAGTTTTTTCACAGCTCATTTGGAAAACCTGCCCACACAAAGCTGAGCGACTTACTGAAACATTGGACTGCACTGCACTGAAGCTCTTGTGGTGTGCCTCGTTCCTCCACTTCATTCTGCTTTTTTGGCATTCCTTGCCCAATGTGGTGAGCTCAAAGAAATGGGACGGTCAATTGAGTATGGGTTGAATACAAGCCTGATGGGAGGCTCTTTTGTAATCCGTGTATTGACATTGCTCAAGAGGTTTTTCCACACCCCTTGTTCTGCTTGTGCACAGAACCACGTTGATTACTGAAGTTTGGATTTTCACCTTCAAATGGTGCAGGTGGACAGACCTCAAGTTCCCCGCGAAAATGCCATCATCAACGAGCTGATTCGTGAATATTTGGAGTACAATGGGTATTCGGCTCAGTTTGGGTCTTGTCAAAAACCAGAAGTAGTCAGTGATCAGTGACAGAACAGGCACCTTAGTTGCGATGTTCATGTCAAGATTTTGGCATGGTCACCCAGCAAGCAAACCTCGGCATGCCTGGCCGAATTCGTGGTTATTGGTGATAGTAGTATACGTACAGGCCCCCAATCCTAGAACTTCATGAACATTCCAGGTTTTCAAGCCCCACGTGCTGTGAGATTAGGTGTTGCCCCAGCCTACCGTGATCTACATGATAGCCAAAACAAAATATCTCAAGTTTCGCAATTAAGTTTAGGGTCAGGTGTAACCATCAACCATCATGAACAATCATTCACCACCATTGACCAGGATGAAACCTCGGTAACCATACAACCATCACATAACCGTTCACCATCAGGTAACCGTGACATAACCATCACACAACCATCACACAACCATGACATAACCATCATGCAACCATCACATAACCATCATATCACCGTGGGTAACCAGCCCAGGTATTTCCACACCTTGTCAGTCCTGCTGCCCGAGACGGGTCATCCAGAGGCGCTGTGATACCACGGATGATCATCGTTGATGATGGATTTATCATGAGATTCTTCAGCCAGGAACAGCCAGATGCACATATGAAAAAGCAGGATCTTCCATGATGATGATGCCAAACTTGGATCATCCACTTACGGGCTGTTCAATACGGGCTATACAGAGGTTTAACAGGTTTGAGAAGGCTAAAGAATCACGCTACAGGTTGTTTCTTACCCAAGCAGCTTGTAGAAAGCCTTTCATGTGTTTAAATTCCACTAAGAAACCTAAGTTGTTTCAAGGTTGGTTTCTGCTTGGGTCTTGGAGGTTGTTTTTAAAGGTTGTGGTTTGATGCGGTCTTGGACATGGCTGTTTTCATCGCAGGAGCGTCAGTTCGGTCGCAACTTCCTGGCCTCGGAGTTGCGGCTGCGGGAGGATGACCGCAGCAGGTGGGGTGCAACGTTGCGGAAGGAGAAACGAATGAGTTGATCTAAGCTGAAGTGATCTGACATGATCTTACTTGATTTTAAATGATCTTAATGGATTTTAACTGATCTTAACTGAGATTTTAACTGATCTTAATTGATTTTAACTGATTTGAACTGGTTGCTTATGGATTCATTGCTGGGTGTTAGCTACTTCGTCACTGGTGGAGCATTGATCAATCACAAGTTCAGCGTTTCACCACCGGTGAATCACGGGGTCAGCCGCACTGGTTAGTGCTAGCAATGGATCGAAGCGGAGGAGCTCCCGGGTGATTGATCACTACACACATGATGTTCCTATAACTATCCAATGACCGACAGGGATACCTATCCAGGAATTGGGATAACTGTTACCAAGGGTATACCTATCAACAAACTAGGGATAACTGTTACCTAGGGTGTTTGTCCATCAGTGTGTGGTGATAAACAAGCCAACAGCCAGAAGCAGTAGTATGACCATGAGCACGCAAATATGAGCTGGGATATTAGGCAAGAAACAAGGTGATTAGGCATCCCTTCATTTGGGGTCATCAAACATTTTTGGTACCGATTTGGGACCATTTGTGCAGAATGATCTGTTTGACCTATGACGATCGCAGATTTGGACAATCCGTGGTCTTTAACCAGGGAAGTTACCCAACAGTAACGGATCAGTAACCCAGCAGAAGGGTTTACGGTAACCATTTTATGCTGATTTGAGTTGTTTTCCCCCAGTTGCCATCACTAAATGGTTATAATGAAATGGGGGGAACCTTGCTGATCTTGGGCGCATCATGACTCCAATGACTGCCATGAAATGTTCCATACATGGGATCTAGCAAGACCGGTCATTCAGGGCAACAACCAAAGCAATATCGACTGATATCACACTGGCATTTGTGCATACATTAACGGGTACAATAAATTATGTGTTGATGCAGACATATCAATCAAGTATTCCAAATGTAAATGTCAATACTACAAACATCGATCAAGTATTCCAAATGTAAATGTCAATGCTACAAACATCAATCAAGTATTCCAAATGTAAATGTCAATACTACAAACGTCCATAGACATGCACGCACACACACACACACTGACACAGACGCGGCATAGGAATAGACAGCGTACCTGCTTATATCTCAATCTCTATATTGAGCAGACGACTAATTACTGGTAAAGAGGTTACCTTTTGATATGGTATTTTTAATTGTGGGAATTCGGTGTGTGGCAGCGAAAACGGAGGTCCGCCCCTACAAACGAGTATCGTCCTGTAGTTTGAGGTATTTTTCGATTTTGATATATATATATATATAATGTAAAATGAGTAGGTCCGTCCGCCCCTAAAAACAAGGACCACAGTATGGTTGATGTAAGGTATGCGGTTTGTAGGAACGCGATAGTTTCCTGCACATTCTGTATTTGAACATGTAAAACGCGTTGGTTTCTTTCTTCCCCGAAGGAGATCGAAAAACGACTCCACGAATGAGCGCATTAGTTTCCAACGAGAATCTAGTCAGCCGCTCAAATCATTCTATACACGCTATGTCTCCATAGATGTATCAGCATCTATAGAAACATGTTTATGACACCTGTAGTTGAAATAGTTCAAAATATTCCAATGTTCACTAAATGTTTATAGCTATTACGGCATTCTTAACTATAAAATGTTTATAGCGATTATATGCTATTGTTACTATAACTGTTATTCTTATTATTATCATTATATATTACTACATTATTATCATCATCATATATTCTTCTTCTTTCTCATTATTATCATGTTTATATTCTATTGTTACTATTACTACCGTGTTATTACTATAGCTATGACTATTATAGCTATTATATGCTTCAAAATCTTTCTGTGGCATTTCACAGCTGTCAGCCCGGTCGATAGGTCCCTGCCGCTGATCTACAGCCTGGTCCGCGCCACCCCGGCCGCGCCGCCTGCGCCGGCCGCGACAGCGATGCGCTGGATGGAGGACAGGGCGTGGTCGTAGCTCCCGGCTGTTGGCTACTGGTTGATGGTGCTTAAGGAGGGCTTAACAAGGGATGACCAGGAGACATGGTCGATACTCGTTAAAACTAGTCATGCATGGGTACTGCATGCACGTGGATCCAGCATGATTCAGCTACAGTTGAACTGTGTACGAACCGAGCTGCGAATGGAGAACACCTGCTTGCAGGTGACTTCATGTGACAAAGTCATCCAGAGATAAAAACTTTGGCATGCAAGGGTCAGATTTCAAAGGTCTGACTGTTTCACTCTTGACTTTAGACTTGCTAAATCATTGAGATCTGCTGCGCACAGCGTGTTTGGTTTGCTGGTGTGCAGGAGAGCCAGACTGGCCCAGGCAGGCAGCATTTTTGAACTCTTGGTGATCAGCTGTTGCTGATTGTTTTTGACTCGTCTTTGGATGTGTCAAAACATTGAGGTTTAGCCGATTCATTCCGCCATCTCGTAACATTTGACGTACGGCCGAACCTTGAGTTGTCCGTTTCTACCTTTTCAACGTTGCTATTCGTTGTTCCTTGAAGCTATAGAATCGCCACAGGGAAAACCCGTCAGACATGAGCCAGTAGTTGAGACTATTGTTGGGGGTCCAATAAGACTGCATGCGTCGGATAGGTCAAACCCCAACAATAATCCTGTAGATCTTGTATGAAGTTTGATGATTGGATGCGATGATCCATAAACGGGGGGTACACCCAACCATCCGAAAACAGCACTTGTTGGTCAGTTGGTGGGAAAACCATGGAAAAAGCATGAAAGAAAACACGGAAAAACCAAAACAAACATTGAAACTCATAGTTTCTGTTGGGTGCATTCATAGACCCACATCGGTCAGGCTTGGAGATGCCTCTGTCTGATGTGTGACCCTGAGCTGAGTGTTTCGGTCACGGCCAGCTGGAAGCTGTTCCTACTTGTCCACCTGTTGGGGATCACATGATCTTTGCATCTCCATTTATTTCAACATCTCGCATCGCAGCACTTGTTTTGGTAAGTAGGCTGTGGGTCAAAACCCCGTACTCCTGGTTCCCCTATCATTAGCCATTGCTTCCCTTATAATGGTTGGTCATTATCCCCCAATAGTTGGTTGATTTATATTGACCCAGAGCCAGTAGGCAAGATGACTCAAGATGTTGGCTTCCACGTCTCGAACTTGTGAAGATCCAGTTCTGCGGTTCGCTGAGGTTGATGGAGAGCATCTTAAGCCGATGATCATCCAAGCACATGACTGACTCTGTGGGATTCTGTGGGCCTTTCCCGCAGAAAATGGCTAATACAAAGAAGTGGCCGCCCTCATTTCGCAGACTTATTGTGGGTTGCTTTGATCTCCCACTTGCTGGAACATTTGTAGGGACGCCAGAGCACTGTCCATGCACAAGTCTGGGCAGGATTTGCGCGAAAGTGTACGATCGTTGCAGGGGGTGCAACCGCCGAAAAGCAATTGCCAGAAAGATGGTATCTCCATGGAGCAGTGTCAAAAATATGAACATCAAATTCGAGTGACACCGTTTGGTTGATCAGCAAAAAAACTTCTACTGTCGACTCACATCTACTTATAAACAGGGAACCCAACATAAAACAACAAACTCCACAGTAGTAGCAACCATTCGTCCTTGATGCGAGGGATTCTCATTGTAGCATTCTTTAAACCAACCAGAGCCATTTCACTGTATCCCGCGGGTCCGGGTCTCCGCTACTTCCCGATGTCGATCTGGGTGTGGGTAGCGTTTTGCTTGTCGTGATTTAAGCGATAGTAAAAGAACTATAGTAAGTACTATAGTGAAATATAAGCATCTAGTACATAGGTTGATGACCAGGGATGTTGGTACTTCTCACAATGATCTCTCTTAATATACATGGTGCAACATATGTGTACATAAATGTCAACATATGTGGAGACTATATGCAACGTGTACTATATACAGATAATTCACCAATTATGTCTGTTTCGTGATGCATCAATTTCTATACGCAGGCGCGTGTCTATTGACCTGTGGGCCACGAAATTTCACCACAACATTCCTTGAAACATCTTGAAACTTGAACACTTCAAGGTGTTTCCATCAATGAGACATCCTGAAATCCATCTCATCATGTGGAAAACCAAGACCCAGGTGGTCCTTGTGTTTTTTTGGGGCATACCTATCACCAGGACCTATCATGATCGATCGATTTTTATGCCGCAAATCGTTGGACTTCGAACGGTTTCCTGCAGCCATTTGAGCACCATGCTGAAGACGCTTCAAGCGCGAGTGGCACCTCGAATCGTCCCGGCCCATCTCCAAGATTGGAAACTGCTGGCAGGGTGGAGAATTTCAACCAAACAGTAGGAAACAGCGGGAAACAGAAGGAACATAGGAAAACATTCGCGGCTGAAGGGGACTTGAAGGTTCGAATGGCCGTCAGTCGCCTTGCTTTTCGGAAATAGAAGCGATTTCTCATGGGATACTTCAGGATGGAAGGCTTCTGGTCCTCAGAAACACAACAGCATCTTTCAGCCGTTTTTGTGCTACGGAATCGCTTGGCGATATGCCGAATGCGATTCCGTGTTGGTGGTTTCACCTGTGTGAAGTCAGGTCATGAAGCGGCCAGCTTCAGCCATGAGTGGATCCCCAGGGAAGAACCTGAACTCGCCAGGGAGCCGAGCGCCGCACATCCCAGGGCCATGTGAAGGGGGTTGCCGTTTGCGGTGAGCTAAGCTAAGTGGTGGCAAAGTCAAAAGTCATGGAGTAGGTGGCAAACTTGTGGAGGGTTGGTGGTTTCATATAGTTTCAAAGTGGATTGGTGGTTTCATAGTAGTTTCATATAGTTTCGAAGGAGATGCAACAAGAATTGCGTTTGTCTGTGATCATTGTGATTGGTATATTCATTTATGAACACATAGTGAGTAAGTGCACAATCCCCAGTCCAGTCTCCCATGGTAAACCCCTGGCCCCCGGATAAACACACTGTGTGCGGAATTTTGGGGTGGAACCGTCTATTCACACTATTTGCATGGTGTAATATGCTAAGATATGGTATGATACCATGCATATGCTAACATACGGTTTCTATGGATGATCCTAGCCGCTACTTTTGCGCCAGAAACCAGACCCAAAGGGCCACGCCGCTCTCAATGAACGAGCTAGAGCTCGTGACTGCAAGGGACCACTGTTTGCTGACAGTACGCAGAACTACATCTACACATAGTGTAAATATACAGTGTGGTTTCGGTTCGGTTCGGTTCGGTTTCGGTTTTTGGAAACTGATAGAGGACGGTTCGGTTCATAACCGGTTTCAGTTCCTGTCGGTTCGTGCAACAGATCGGTTCGGTTCGGTTCGGTTCGTGCAGGAGATCGGTTCGCGCACGGGTTTGAGAGAGTTTTGATGGTTTGGTCATATGTAAATGCTTTTTGCCGGATCACAGAAAAGCAAATATGCTCATTGGGAGCCATTTGTTGTACGTTTCAGGCGCCCACTTTGAAGGAGTCTTGTGTAGGAAAGCCACGTCCAAGGTGTTATAAATGCTTTTTGCCGGATCACAGAAAAGCAAATATGCTCATTGGGAGCCATTTGTTGTACGTCTCAGG
>VSDK01012728.1:0-47785 GCA_009767595.1 Symbiodinium kawagutii | reverse complement strand
TGCTGCTGCTGCTGCTGCTGCTTGCACTGCTTCTGAAGCGTTCCGTGCGTTTCTCTTGTCTCAACCTGGCATTCGGGAGTAAAAGTTGAGCACTGCGATCAGTACTGTAGCGTTCCATTGTCTTTTTGACGGTTTTGGACAGAAAATTGATGTCTAGAAGATGTTTGGCACATAGCGTTCCATTGTATTTTCCACCTTCAGGCATGCTTTAGGCATGCTTTCTTTGAATCAGCCTGTACATTTTGATTTACATCAAAAAATGATCGAGGCAGGCATGAGATTGTCGGTACCTGTAGGGGCTTGATAGGTTATCCGAACAGCACATAGGAATCAAATCCATACTATGACTCTTTGGACTCCTAGCTGCATGTGTCCACAAAGAAATGATTTTCCTAGCAACATGATAATACATGTCCAGCGGGTGAACCACCAATTTTGGGAGGACGTATTGCGTGGAGACCTCCAATAGTAGTTGATCCCATATCGCCCTGGTGATTCATTTGTGAAAATTCTGAACTTTGTGAGTGTTGGTTATGCACGTTTGGTTATGTTCATTTCCTAGCAATTTTGGAAAATAACCCCATGGTTGGTTATGTTCACTATCCATGGGGCCCATTCAGATAGAGCCACCACAGGGTCCCCGTCAGTGCCATGTAGGACATCTCCGTAAAGAGTTCGGTCGTGGAGCCGCATCCTCAGTGCTGTTGGTGAAGCCTGAGCATCACCGGTTTGCCGCCATGGCTGTTGGATGGTGGGTATTTGACCCATGCACAAAAAGGCTTGAGATGTGGCTATGGGTCAACATTAACCAGCAATAATAGGGGATATAACTCCAACAATAATAGATAACCAACGATTTCATAGGGGAAACAATGGTGAATGATAGGGGAACCCGGGGGACTAAGGGTGAACTGACCCACAGCCATCAGTATACCTTTCAGTGTTGGGAGCTCGGAGATCACCGTGGCAAGTTGGAATTGCATAGCAGGCAGCGCTGGGGCAAACCGGAGACAGAGGTGCCCCCACCATCCCCATCTTTGATATCCAAAAAAACATTTAGAGAGATGCCCCAAAACATTAGGGAACCAAATTCTTAGAGGGCCCCCTTTCACCACAAACAAGCATAACCATTGAAAAGTTTGACTTCGTAGAAAAAGTGGCGACGTGTTGTACAAGCATCACATTCTTGGTGTCAGCAAATGAGATTGTGGTACCAGCGCTGATTTTCCTGCTGGCTGAGGACCGAGCTATTTCCATTGGGGGCGCTAGACTTTTACACGAAGAAGAACATGGGATTGCGACTTAGAGATGCTGAACATTTGTAGCACTACTGCAGAGTTTTGACTTAGAGGTCTTGAGTGTTCAGAAGCGGTTTGGCCAGTCTGTTGGCAGCATAGGGCGACCTGACAAGTCTTCATGTGACTATCAGCCCACATGGGTTCGTTATTGTATATGAGTTTGACTTTTGAGTTCGTGCTGTATTTGAGATTCGAAATCCTCCGAAACGCCACATGGGTCTTACAGGGTATCAGATTGTTGAAAGGAGAAAGCACCCCCCTACGGCTTTACCAATACCTTTGTGTTCCTACAGAAGTACGCGCAACCTTTGCGAGAACCCAAAGTGTTTGAAGGTAGGACGCCAGCAACACCAGTCAACAATGTGATGGTAGGGAACAGACAGCACCTGCTGAGACACACAGTTGTCCTGTCCAGGTCATTTGCTCCACCAGCAGACACAGAGTCAAACCCTTTTCCGATGAAACTCATAGTTGGAGGGATCTTGTTGACATCAAGTTGTTCAAAAGCCTTTCGGAAATCCAGGGCCGGGAATAGTCTGCGCAAATCGCAGGGAGGGTGAAGCACCTTTCAAGAAAAATGATATTACATGCATACATGTTCAAATTTCATCAAATTACTATATGATACAACAATACCATGTTTGCATATCCCTGGATAGCTCATTGTTTGGTTTGCCACCTCCCCGACCTCCGGGCGTTGTGAGGCTGGGAGTACACTCAGGAAGAATACGACCAGTGGTTCTTGCCGGAGCGGGGAGGCCCCCGCAGCGGCCTTTTTCGAGCTTTGCCACCTGGACCTGGCCTTCACCGAATTTCTAGCAGCCGAAAATGGCCCTTGTTCTGGTGTCTTGCTTGGTGATGGACCTTTCCCCATGTAAAACTTGCATGATTTCAAGCTGTTTTAGGAAATTTGCACCATTCTGGACCAGCAATGAAGCATAAATGAACCAACTCAACGACTATATCACATGAGCAGTGATCAAATTTATCGCAGTACAAGTGAGGAGTTTGCCACAGCTTCATCGCTCGCAAGAACGACTCTCAGCTCGTGCCAGGTGATCAGGGAGACTATCGCGATGGCATGCCGGAGACTGGTCATGATTCGGGTCATGATTCGTCGTCGGTAGCAGGCTTTGAACAGAGTCTTACTTGGTATCCATGACATTGATTGCAGGTAATACCTAGCAAGTCTTACTTGGTAGGAGTTCTTTTTTCTTTTTTTCCACTGGATAATTATTACCTGCCATTTTTTGCCGGAGAAATCCCATTCTATACTCGAGCTCTTTGCCACAGATACCCAGACACTGCCAGACACACGTCCTATGTGCCAGAGCCCCCTTGGTGCGGTTCGCAGCAGCCGCAGGAGAAGATTGCCAACGTCATTGCTTGCCTCAAAGCGGAGCCCAGGCCAGGCCGTGGATGGTGCCAGACCATCTTTCAAACCCCTATAGACATCAGGGATCATCAGGGATCATCAGGGATCATCAGGGCGCGGGAGTATGGTGACTTCCAGCGGTTGTATCCATAGATTTGTGCGGGCCTGGGGCCAGCAGTACAAGCCAATATTTGGTAAAGCCAGGGGATGGACATTTGTTTGAAACCCAGGAGATATGGAGCTTTGAAGAAAAGAAAAGGAGAAAACATACAAAAGATCCTTTGGGATCCCGAGATTTGGCTTTCGTCATGAGACACAGCTTGTTGGCTGACTGTTCATATTGGACTGAACTGATGAAACAGGGTTCGTTCGAAAAGATCATGCGAATAGCTATTAAGCAACCACGTGTAACCGCTATAATAATCGAGCATTATAGTACCACATGCAACCACTATAATAATAGAGTATTATAGTACCACATGCAACCACTATAATAATAATGATAATGATAATATATAATAACAATAATAATGATAGAGTATTATAACTAGTGGTAAAGCCATATAAAACCTGTACTTTACTATGGTTTGCTGTACCTGGCAGTACCTGGTTTACCTCATAGTGGGAAAAGGTTGAGGTATTTTTGTTGGCTCATTTGGACCCTGGCGAAGTTCGCACAGGTCCAAGCGTGCCATCATCCCCATTCCATTCTCGTCGGAAGGCCAGGGACGTGGGCAGGCGACGTGGTCACCAGGAGCTTAGCACCTTCGGTTTGGATCAACGAAACGAAACTGGGATCATTTCCTGTACTAGACTTGTAGAATTAGACTCTATGAGACTGTTGACAAATTTAAACTACCCAAGTTGAAGGACTCAAAAATTCTCGCGCCGAGCCTCAAAGTAGTCAGTCCTCTGGAACATTGCGGCAGGCAGCAAGACCGTGGATTGGACAAATCAGGGCCAAACCAAGTGCTGCAAGAAACTCAGGAATGGCTGCAGCAAATGCTGTCAGCTTTGGTCGGTTGAACTCACACCAACGCAAAGCGATGTGCAGACAATAGGATCAATCTGTTTGGTGTTTTCCATCTGATGATTCTTCAAGATTAAGCACCCTCGGACAGAGGATGGTTTTTTAAGCCAAGCCTGTTTTGAGTTGTCCTTTAATTCGTTTAATTCATTCATTAAGTCCCATCAATTGGTTATTCTAATCATTATCTATTCATTTTATTAGTTTATTCATTTGATTATCATCTATCAATTTGTTTGTCAATTTATCATCTGATATCATCTGATTATTATCTATTGTACCGTCACTTTCACCCTTGGCAACGGCCTCTGGAGGTCGAGAGCTCCATTTGTACATTGAGGACGAATTCCTCGGAGGGGGGGAACACGCCAAGCCACCAAGCGGCGCCATGGGACAGATCTTGAAGCAATGATTGTGAATTGAACATAGTTCAACTTCTACCAGTACCCATCAAGTTGAGGTATGTCGATGCTATGTGTGTTGTAGATGGAAGAGGCCAAGCGCAAGATTATATCCAGTTTGCTATTCATTTTTTTCCCATGCTTCTGCCTCAATCCCTCAGATTTGAAACAAAGCACTGAAGCCCGGATGCAAACCTGATAGGACAACAGCTTGAAATGCACTGGAATCCTCAGAATGCAAAATGTCATTAGCTCAGAAACGACACAAGAATTGACATGACGGAGAGCCTTTGGTCCACCCAGCATGGGCGCCGCGATGGTGTCCCGTTTTGAAATCTGGCCAGTATCCTTTTCCATCCCTTTCCAGCAATGTACTATCTTAAGACGAAGCTGGAGTCAAGTGAGGAATATCATATACCCTTCGCTAGTTGATTTCGACAGGCAAGTCTAACCAATAAAGTGAACGAGCATCACCGGGGAGGCTCTCTGCGGCTGGGAGATTTGGATCACTTGAAGTGGCGAGGCGAGCATTTTCCCGAAGAACATCCACTTCTTCGCCACTCTGCTTGAGCACGTGGGCAAGGAGCTAAAGTGCAGAGCCCAAAGGATGGAAACGGTTTCAGCAGCGACAAATCTCGAACGCAGATGTGTAGTTATATTGTTATAATCTATAAATCAATATCTGTCAACTATCATTTTAGTCCATCTTGGAATTTACCGCGGTCTATGGCATTCTTACGTGAGTCAGCACACAGGTTGGAAGAAAGCACAACCAAGCACAAACTCAGCAGATTGGAGATGGACAAATCTGATGGAGCGCCTGGCCGCCAAGGATGCCGGTTGGAGAATACACCCATTGGATTACTAACCTTTGCCCAGAGCCCAGTCGTGGATGGGATGGGATCCCATCAGGCACTGCGCGCTCGCCAGCCGTTGACCATTATTAACCTGTCTTAAGCTTTATTCAGGTTTGTTCATGAAATAGCCATTTACTGTTCCTTACCATGACTAACCTTCATCAACCTGTATACATGTACATATATACATTTTTTTAAAAATATTTGCAAACCATGGTTGAAGCAGTATGAAAATTCATCAAGCAGTATTCACCATTAATAGCCACCATTAATCAACATGTATGCACCATGCACCATCATGAGCCGTGGCTGGAACTTGCGTTGTCAAAGATTCTCTAAGGTCATGATCGATCTGCCATCAGTTGCTGAGCACAGAGGTGGTCTAATTGGGACCCTCTTGCGACGTGAAACTGGCGGAGATGCGAAAAAAGAGCGCCGCAGCATTTGCTCCTGTCATGGATCAGATCGGTGGTGTCCTTTTTAAGCACGGGTTCCCTTGGTACCATGCTGTGGTCATGACCCATGATGCACCAAGGGCCACTCAAGGGCCACTCCACTCAAGGGCCACTGAAGGGCCACTGAAGGGCCACTGTCATAAATTCCTGCTTTTTGGCTCATTAGCAATTTTGGAACTGCTTTTTGCACTGTGCGAAGCACATGCGCAGCTGGCCGGGAGGAAGAAGTTGAGGAAAGAAGCAGCAATGGCAACCTGAATTTGAAAAAGACCATGGAATGTCTTTTATTTTTTGGAATGTGAGGACGTTCCTTCCCACTTCTTTTCAAACACCTTTCCTAAAGAGGCCATCATTGCTATATCATACAGCTTGGGTTGTATTCTTTTTTAAAGAAAGTGGTTGGATAGGCAGTAGAAAACTGTTCAGTGTGATGTTTTCTGTTGAGATTCTGGCTCTGTCATATTGTAGCCCTGTTACACCTTGATTGAGATGACAGCTCAATTCCAGGTTCTTCTTTTCTCAGGCACTGAATTTTTGCCGCATTTGTTCAGTGAGTCGACTCAGCGTGATTAAGAAGCGATTCTGAGGAGAATTTTAAAGCAGGCGAGGATGTCTTCGTCTTCTACAGGATGACCAAACGCTGCAGACCTGATAGAAAATATTTGGTGGGAGCCTCAGTGCAACATCAGAAAAACCAACAATTCTCACCTGATTTTTTTGGCCTGTTTTTTGTGCTTGGCGGTCGCTATTTTATGCTAAAGCGGTTACATCATACCCGACCCTCCTCGGTTTGTCCATACCTTCTGACCCCAAAAGATCCATCATCTTGAAGTATGAAGAGTGTGAACCATCATGGTCCATCAATGTCCATCATGAAACATCATGAATCATCAGCCACTCTCCATCGCCATCAACTACTAAGCATCACCACGGCACATCACCATGGCACAGGCAGTTCTAGATCCAAGACATGGCGCGTACCGACCACGCTGTGGTATCTCCGATGGCTGGGTCCCTGCGCGAGTGGTGGCTGACCAAAATGAGAAGGATCACTATGGAGATGTCAAGGTGGGCGGTGGAACCATCCAGAAACGATGAACCTCCCAGTCTCAATTGGGGATGGATGTCGTCTCTACGACCCTTGATGCTTAGTGTGGGATATCGGGAATTGATGGGGAATGATGATTTATTGATGCTTGTCAAGAGTGATGCTTGCTTGGGGTCACGATCAGCGTTGCCGTTATCATCACAATCATCACAGCCATCACAGCATCGTGAATAACCCCTATTGGCAAACCAATAAGAAGTCAGGCAATCATCAGATGGTTTTCCACTTGGGCTCAGGTGGGCCCAGATTGGTGCTGTAACCCCACTTGACAATGGAGACACTTGCAGCTTTTGTCGATGTTCATTGACAGCTGCCCATACCCAGTAATTTTTTTTTATACATATGGGCGTTTAACTTTTGTAGTAATAAACAAACCATTTTGGAGGGTCCCCTATTTTGAGAAACCACCATATTTGTACATTACTGTACAACAATTCGGTTTGGACACTTTGTCCAGGAACAGTCATGGTTTGATCTTGGTTGCACCCTCAGGTGGAGTACACCTGGCCATTCTTCTTCACACAAAGAGGACATATGGCGGACGGCTGCAGTGGTTGGACCGAATGGTTTCCAGCTCACTACGTGAGAAGAGGTGCCCCGACTGCACTTGGTACCAGGAAGGGACCTGGCACCAGGCGAAGCAACGCATTCTGCGGACATCCAAAGCTACTCCATGCTTGCCCTTCGATGAGAAGTCGCAGTTGGAAAAGTTTTTTCATCTCAGCTGATGTCGAAGAGAATCAAATTCTGTCCCCAGGCAGTGCTAGATCGCACTACTGCACACCATTCTGGCTAACCCATATCAGGATCACCTCTGGGGGTAAACTTGATCTGAATGCAAAGTCATAGCTGAAGGACTGTTTTTTTTTCTGAGTTTCAACATGTTTCATATTCATGTTCATACTGTCTGGTGCTGGTAACCAGAATCCTTATGAAAATGGGACCATGCAGCAGCTTCACAGCTGAACCTCTTTGGCGACCCTGGCTGAGATGAAAATCCCAAGCATCAGCGCCTGGGTGCCACGCGGCCCAAGCTGGTGCCTGGGCTCAGCGATGGGAGGCGGATAGGTGCAGCGTTGAACCCGCAGGAAGGAGGGTTATGATTTAGACTGATATGATTTAAACTGCCAAATATGTTGAAAGAGGTCTAAATATGTCTAATATGCTTATATATGGCAGGGTTATGATTTATAGACATATTGAGACCTGATCTCTTGATTTTTATTAAGGAGGAGCCACACGAAACGATGATTCATGCTGGCCTATGTTGGTATGTATTTATGTATAATATGATTACGTGATTTATACTTGATTGATACTTGCTACTTGTGTCCAAGAGATGCATGACAGTATCACAAACGGCCATGTATTGCCATGTTCCTTGTCGACTGTTTGACCATGCATGATGAGCGAGAATGCATGGTGTCATGCAAGAATGGAGAAATTTGATAATTACAAACAATATAATTATACATATTATTTCTTCCGCAAAGACGCCGAGTGGTTGAAAGCCTCTCAAATTTAGGTTTTGATTTACCACATTTCAGAATCACAACGACATTGTGACGGCAAGGAGGGCAGTTTACAAATTTTTGATCCCCTCGCTCAATAATTCTGAACTTGTGGAACTCTTTGTGGGAATGTGAGACATCGAATAATTATGAATAATTCGCCACCCACCTTGCTGCTTTTCTCCCCAATTTTCAGTGGTGTTTGTTGCAAGGGGTTGCTGTGCATGTGTGGATCCCCCGAGGCCATTCTGACCTTCCGCTGGGGTGGACTGAACGAGATCGTCGCTCCTGCCCAGTGGGGTGAGACAGGCGGGAAACTCAGAGCACGTTGTGTAGCGCGGTGTGTTCCTTGTGCCGGGGATCAACGCTCAGATATGTGCGATTTTTCAGCGACACTACTTTTTCAATGGCAAATTGCGCTCCGCGCAAAGTCAGACATCCATGTGTGCACGCGACACGAAAATTCAGCATGAACGAGGTCTGACACATCCCATCTCACCATCCATGGCATCACTTGCACGCGCGGGAACTTTGTCACGCCCAAGGTCACCAGGTCCCTCCCTACCTCACCCGTCTAGTCTCTAGCCACTGCATCCAACATTAGTGTAAGATCAGATGTGTTTCCACGCAGGCTTAATGCCCATTGCAAAATCCCATCAAGATGCAATGGTCGGGATGTTGTGCACAGATTGCGTGGGATTCGAGCACCATTCACAGAAACCCTGGCGATTCGCCTTTTAGAGTTCATCCTGCGACACAACGTGGAAACATTTGTTTGCCACAAACACAAATCATCGAGCTTTATTCAACATTATTCAACTTTATTCTTTGCACCACCATGCAATGAGCCACATTTCGTACATGATCATCAAGTCACTATTCCATTGATTCCCCTTGCTCCAGTCACGCTGGTAGACCCTTGCTTGCAGCAATTCCCTTCATTCACCTCAGACAAAATTGTGACACCCCCCACTCAAACTGCAATGTGGCAGATTTGTTCGCCCACCTCTTTCAGCACTGAATAGTTGTTCTACGATTTCCAAGTTGTGGCAGACCATGGCTTTTGCACAAACACAATCACTTGTGGAAACCCATCAGGAAGGCAACCCTCTGAGCCCTCCTGCCTTTGCAATTGCTCAATATGCCCAGCCAATTAAGATGTCTTTGGGATTCTCGCAAGGTTACCCCTAAGTCCCTCGCTTGCTATTGTTGTCAATGATCCTTGGGAGAACTCTCCTTTGATCGTTATTTGTGAACCATTCATCAACTCGATGATTCCTGACTAATGGATCGATACTAACAGATAAGATCCGATAAAAGACTAATAATTCTAAGATGTTAGAACTATTAATTTTTCATCCTACAATGATTTATCAGACATGATCGGCCGTGCTCTGTGGTGCTTTTTGCTACAAAAAATGTCACAGGCTGCCAGGATGCCGCCTGTGCGCTTTGGCACCAACCTACATTTCGGACATGATATAGGTGAAGTAATGGCTGTTGGTTATGGTAAATGTTCAATGGTTCAGGGTGGTGGCAACTGGTTCAGGGCTAAGCATGATTGATTCAGAATGGTTCATGGTAGCTGCCGATACTTTGGGGATTCGGCGCCAGGCAGTTCAGTCTCCGACATCTTCATCGATTCTTACTGCGATCATTTTCAGCAACACATCTCCACAGACTACGAGGCAGCGCATGGCTGTCCGACATGCGTAAGAGAAGAGCTGCTGAAGTGCAAGAAGATGCAGCATGTCAAATTCAGGAATCCTAAGTGACACAGTAAATTCAAGGGAAATGTGACCTGAAGTAAAGTTCGTTATGCAAAGGGAAGATATGTGTGAAGACATTGTGGCACATGAGCACAGAAATGCTAGCTAGGTCACAGCTGGCTTGAAGCTCTCACGCTGGAAAGCACGGCATGCTATCTACCTGTCAGGTACAATAGGGTGCGGAGAAAACGATAAGTTAGGATGGAAGGAAATACTGAAACGTTGCCGGAAATTGCACCCCCAAACAGGCAACAGATTATGACTCAGTCAAATGTGGCACTGGCAGTGGCACTGCAACTCATTGCACTTGCAGGTTTGGACTGTGTATATCGAAGACAAGAGCGATATGGACAAACTGGCAGACACTGCCCATTTGCTGTTCAGCTGCCATCATCCGCTCCGACGTGCCGACAAAGTGTCTGGTTGGTGCTTTTGAAGATTTTTTTGATTTTCCCAAACGTGATCATTCACAAATGGTTGACTTGACTCATATTTTTCGTGACGGGGTGAGCACCATGTTCAACCATGTTCAACCATGTTCAACCACCCAGGTGTGTGCTATGTACCACTTATATCCCACGGGTTTCGAAGAACACTGCGTTCCAACCAGCGAAACTGGTGGCGATGGAGGAGCTGCCCTCGTGGACCAGAAGGTGGGGCTGATGCTGGGCCCCGCAATCATAGGGCCATGGGAGGCCATGGGTCAAGGCTTGAACCAACCAACGGTTAACTAGCTGGCGAATGGTTAATGATAGGGGATATACATACCAACTATAACTATATGGCTATGGGTCAAGCAGTTAACCAACCAATTTCATGGGGGATGATCACCAACAGTAAGGAAAACTTAAAGGTTGGTGATAGGGGAACCAGAGGTACGGGGTGAACTGACCCACTGCCATAGAAGCCGTTGCACGACAGCTGAGCCGACAGCTAGTACTGTTGTGCTAGTTTGTCATCGCATTTATGAAGCCTTTGTCACTGATCAAAGGCTTCATCCATGGTTCAATGAGAATTGTGTTATCGTCCTATATTGTTCGTTCTGTATCCGCTGGGTTCGGCTACTTTACTTTACCGCTTTTAGTTACAAAAAGGATGAGCATTTCTTGGACTTATTGTTCTTGTACCAAGTACTGTACAACTCGCCCATAACTGGCTGATGAAAAAGCATTGCCATTCCAATCAACTCAACTAACCGTTCATGACATCAGGCTGACAGTTGCACCTGTCCCTGGAGGCATTCTTTCGGATGATGCAAGCGGTTGAGCGTGCAGGAATTCCCAGCCGCTTCCCTCACGACTCGGGACTCTACGAATTGTTGGCTTCAAAGCGATGGACCTACTACATGGCGCTGGAGACTTGGCACATCTTGGCACGCACCCTGGGCAGGTCTAAGAAGGTTGGTCCAGCAGGTGGTCAGTGCTGAGATTTTTTGGGGAAAGATTTCGATGGTTCAATGGGAGGGAAATTATGGAGGAACTATGACATCAGCTATGACAAGCATTGCTTGTCTGGTGTGTGGTTTTTAGCAGTTTCACGGATCAATCACTGGGCCGATCTTCGTCGGTAATCAGCAAGCACAAATTTGTCAGTCGCACGACTGGGGTTTACGGGCTTATGGCAGGCTTATTAATCTTGGAAGTCGGTTCTACCATCCGTGAGGGAGTTGCAGGCATGGTGACTAGGCAGATTTGGCTGATGATCCCATCAGATTATTCCTCACTGCTTATTGGTTGCAGGGTTGGGTTACAGCTTGGACTGGTTGGATTCCAAAAGTCTCTGGCAGAGTCTCTGATAGGTGTTGTTGGCAAGATAGCAAAGTTAGGTCAGTTCACTAAGGCAACTACCAGTTGCGGTCTAAGCTCAGTAACCAAGTTATATCCAGCAACTACGGGTACCACTTGGTACCACCCTGTGCTGAGATTCAACCAGAGATCAATCGCTCAGGCGCCACATTTTCAGCTGCCTGCCACTATCGCCGTGCCGCGGATGCTGATCGAACAGAATGGTGGGGACTGTAAGCAGGCGGAAGCGCCGGCAGACACAGCAGACACCATCCCAAGGAAGTGGCAAGATTTAGTTCTTGCAGGTTTTTGCTACCTTTACTGCCGCTGAGATATAGTCACATACATATATTATTTCATATTGCATGTATCTATTCATATCGTTGTATCGGATTATGTTTCTTTGCCTGGAACTTGTGGACAGCAAGTATGTGTTGAGACACATGCAAAGGCAACTGCAATCCTAATATATTATATATATATACGATGACTGATTACTGTCAAAATGTATGTACTGCGCGTAGCATCAATGACAAGAGTAATTTTTGCCATTTGCATGTGTAGGCTATAGCAGGCGTTCCTACACATGCATCCGTATGCGTATGTGATATATATGCATATCTCTCTCTCTATATATACATATATCTTTATTCAGATACAAACGTGCTAGGTACTGCATGCATACACTAGCCCAATACATTTGTTCAGTAGATCTAGTAGATCACATTACATGAGATAATTTTGCATTGATATTGATATCCATACAGGCACTTAACACACACACACATATATATATATATCTAGATGATATATATATATATATATCCATGTATATACACAATATATATATATATATATATTTATATTTATATGTATTGTATACATTTATTTTTAGATCTGTAATGATTTGTGTAACACACATACATTTATTGAAAGATCTGTAATGATCTGTATACACACACACATAGATTATTCTATAAATAACCGTTGTGGTTCTCGTACGAATATTTGTGCAGACGCATGCGGAGTTCTGCGCCAGGCTGCCTTCTCTGCGTACAAGGCCCTCACAGCGGTGCGTCGAAAACAGCAGGCCCTACGAGGGGAGCCTTCCCCAAGCCACTTGGCAGTGCACAGACCCCCATGATCTATAATGTTTGCCCAGCAAGAAGTGAAGGATAGAGGAAATGGGATGGGAATGGATGGGATACCACCTTCATGCCGCAAAAAGACGTCGGGGGTACAACTGTTTTAGGACGCTCAGGGGTTTGTCCTTTGGTTGTCAAAGATTGGAATGATCCAGGGACGGTAGATCCCCGGCGCTGAGGTAATGCCCCCATTCCCAAAGGAGTCGTGAAACTGGGTTTCTCTTGGGAAGCGTTGGACGTGAAATTCTGGGAAGGCCAAGGGTTGGGGGTTCTCGCGACTCGGGAATGTTGAATGGATGACGGTGACAGTGACCATGCCAAGAAATGTGCGGAAACCTGCGTAGTAGGAAAACGTCGGCATTGCGTGTTTGAGCTGCCTGAGCTTGCATTTTTTGGATAGGTTTGGTTTGACGACATGATGACATGGATATACATAGATATGAATGTATATATATATATATACATAATATGTATATGCATATATATATATATATTATATATCGGATTCATTATTTATCTAATTGGTGGTTTCCATGGAACAAACGAGCACCCTTTTGTCAAAGACTCTCCCCATGCAACAAATCATCATTTGGACTGCACACTTGTGGACCCAACCCAGCCTTTTCAACGTTGCAGGGCAACGGGGCTTGGAAACGGCAATTTCACAGTTGACACAGGCGGGGTCTCAGGATATTGCAATGGTGGTTAGCAATGAGCAAAGATGACTGGAGATCCGGCTCTGAATCGATCCAACTAATGGTTACCATGGTTACCAGCAATGGTGAATTGTGAAGGATCAACAATAACAGGGAATGCTGACAAATAATGACCTATGAAATGCACGTGATTGATCATATATTTCTGACCATCACTGACGATAATCAAACATTATTTACCAGGAATTTGGCACTAGTAGCAGCATCTATATAATGTTGATATCATATATCATGTTTCTGGTGTTGGTATCACTATCTCATGTGAGTATCATACCGGAGACCGGTACCAGAATTTCACCATCACCATATGTTCTGATGATGTAGTGTTTGCCAATTAAGTTGGGCAGTTTGTCGCTGAAATGGTCCAGATGAAGAGCTGCTACTGTTGCCACGATAGTGTTGTAGGGGTCCATGATGGTAATACATACAGATTCACATGTATCTACATGGAAGTACTCAAAGTCCTCACCCAAAAATCATTGCCTACTAGGAAACCTCGGCGCCAGCCTTGATCTTGGGAGCCCCATGTATGGTTAGGTCGTTGGATCACCTTGGCAGGCCATTGAGATTAGCGATGAGCTCACGGGACAGCCTCATGACCTGGAGAATCTCATCGTCCAGGAGTTTGTGGACCATGACCTTGAGCTCCGTCTTTATGTGGTGGACGGGGAGGCACGATGGGGACACGGTGGGGATGGTGTAACCATGAAACGCTTGGAATTGTTACCCCCTGTTACCTCCCAGGAAGTCTTGTAGCCATGGGCCCGGGGGAAGATGTTACGCGGCCATCCTGGAATCTCACGCGCAACCCTTCGACCGCAGATTGAAACCACCATCTACACCAAGTTTTGCAAGATCAAGCCCAACAATGAATTTGGCGACTTCAAGGCATGGGTCCGGGGGTCAGGGCAACCATCACATTAAAAAAGCAGCAGAGCTCCAAAACATCGGCCACCGTCCACGAGGTGGTGAGGCCTTTGACAAATTTCTCCTGCTGGGCTGTCCGAAACCATTCGCCAATGGCTTCCTAATTCATTTGCCACTTGCGACGCTTGGCATCAGGAGGCTTTTACAGACGCGGAGGCTGCTCAGTGGATTGGCGGAGATTTGGCTGCATTGCAGGACGGCGAGCGCCAGTGCAGGCGGGTCGGCCATGGGTCAGACATGTTTTTGAATCGCCGAGAAGCTCCAATCTGTATGAAGTCTGATTTGGAAGTTCGTTTGAAGAAGATGCCTGATTCAGCGCGAGACGAGCACGCTCTGTGAGGTCGACCTGTTTTGTCCTGACAAGATATCTGCTGTACAACTACAGCGCTAACAAATGCATAAAAATGCTACTTCTTGGTTTCAGACTCACATCCACACGTGAGTTGGCAAGCGGTATACCATGGTATACCTGTACATCCTATGAGTCAGAGGGCTTGAACCATCCCCGCGGACAGCGTACCACCATGACCGCTGTTGTTCGGCTCAGGGAAATCACTGCGCACTGGATGGAGTGGGTCAATGCGCAGACCTGTCAGACGCCACCAGGTCGCGGATCCATGGTCGGTCCGATGGTGCAGATGGGGCTTGTGGCGCAGTCACGGTAGGTTTGGAAGTGGCTACTGTGACATTTTGAGAACATAGTGCTGCTTAGTGGCTTGCAACATCTTGCGACTCCATCAACTCCATTCTTGCGATTGTGGGATCAGTGGGATCATGTCTTTTGCGAGATTGTTATGTGAGCATGGCCGAAAGCTAGCCGAACCACATTTGTATAGCATGATTGTGTCTTTGGGTCCTTTTGTAGCCAGTTCTCAGGCCAAAGGCTCTGGTTACAGAATGTTCTAGTTTGAGTATGTTTGATTTCTGGTTTTGTATCCAGACGCGATATCAAGTGCATACCGTGACCCATGAAAAAACATGGCAACATGAGCATTTATGGTTTCGCTTTGCATGCTGACACAATGGCTTGCCGGGCCGTTTTAGCAGATGGCCCCTCTGTACGTGGACCAGAAAAAGGTCACCATTTGCATGCAGTGCCAAGGGACGGACAGAAATGGCTAGGCTTATCATTGGTACAGCATGGAGATCCTTTGGAGATTCATCTCGAACTGGTATCAGTGTGATAGCCATAGCAACTGGACTATGAAGGAAAATCCATCAGGAGGAGCTGTCCCTGGTGTAGGACATAAGATGCATAAGTCCTTGGTGCTTTCCCAATGCCAAAATGTTGAGTTTGGATAGTGGGGATGTCATCATGGTTGCAACCCGCTGGCAGTATCCTTTTGTGATCCTTTTTGGATGGACAGGAAATGGCAGGAACCAGGTTGCTCAGACAGTCTCAGGTTGGTACTGTAGCCTGGTTGGTGGTTTCAAACATTTTTTTTCCCTAGTAGTTCTTAACAATTGGTTGGTTGACTAATATGTTCCATAGGGGTTGAGACCACCAACCAGTAGCTGCCAGGTATCCGTTTCGACTACTTCGTCGGTAGAACCTCGGAGCCCGGCAAAGCCGTCGTCCGAACGCTGGAGATCTGCGAGTTGGGCTTCAGCATGCTGGGCAAGAAGGCATGCGCTGCGTCAGCCTAGCTACCAGACCTTCCCCATCCTTCCCCCTGAACCACGCTTGAAGAGACAAAAGGAGAGGTCTTGGTGTATACTAAGTGTATACAACCATCAGCAACCATCAGCAGCCATCCATACAAACTGAGTTGGTTTCTCTAAAAGATCCATTGAGTTCCGTGTCAGTCAGCTCCCGCAACTGGTGAATCGCTTTATTCGTTCATGGTTTTGCCAGTTGTGGGAGCAGATTGACACCATGTGTTCCATGAATGGTTTACTCATACACTCTGGTGAACTAACCTGGCAATGGAAAATCCACCATTTACAGCTGATTTCCCAGGGAATTCTCAACAAAATGGTGGATGTTCCATTGCCATGTTAGTGTAGCGTAGATGATTTATTCCTTTGAGACGGCACCACGACAGTGTTCCATGGCCGCCCGCCTTTGGGTGACCACGACTGTCAGGGTCTGCCGAAGAAAGTCTTCTCGGCGATGCTGCGGGCGTGCCTGGAAGACGTGGATCTGGAGGATTTGCCCTGCGAGGTTGGAAGCTCAGCAGGGGGTTAATCATGATGATAATAGATAATGATAATGATGATTATAACAATGTTATATCAATAATAATATTGATAATGATTGACAATAACAAGAATAATAACAATGATAGTAATAGTAGTAACAATAGTAGTAATAATTTAATAACAATGTTGAGAATAGAAAGAGTGGATTCTTCAGCCATCCAGAGACCAGCATGGACTTCTCAAGCTCCTCAGAATACAGCAGGGGGGATGATGCATTAACTATTGAAATTGGCGACCTGCGATGGGCGATGTTCGAAGATTTCTGAAAGATGACTTGCACTAGACTCCATGGAGCCTCTCAGGCAGATTCTTCCCAAGTGGAGGAGAGCGTCGAAGAAAGCGAGGCACGGGCTGTGGGAGATCATTAAGCATCAGATATGCTGGTTTCTCAAGTCATAGGGGCAGCCCCAGTGATCAATCACCTAGTTATAAACGCAATTTATATAGTCATACATAAACCAACCACAACTTGGGGGGTTCCCAATTATCCTTAACCATCAGATACAATCAACGAACATCAACTAACTATCTACATCAACCATCAACTAACCATTTGCGAACATTAACCACCGGATAGTTCATCATCATATCATCAGTAGCTAACATGAACTAACCATCATTCACGCCTTGGTTTCTGACGACTTCGTGCTGCCCAGCTTGGTCATCACCCATGCAAAACCAGCATCGTATGATGGTGACGATGGCCTGGCAGGAGACAATCAGTTCCCATGCTAGGGAATTCCAACACTAAACAGCCTGACTGGTGCCATTTCTTTGCCAAGAATGATCATGGTGAATGGTAGAATTCTGTAGAATTCATATCTTTATATCATGATGGTGAATGTATGATTGTTATGTATGTAAATACATATATATATATATATATATACATACACGCATGATTACATCATCGTGCGTAGTGGTATATATAGCCAAGAGGCCCCGCAATAAGTCTTGATTTCTGGTGATTGGTATATGATATGATTACACGCACACTCACATATGTATATATATATATATACATATATATATATATACATATATATATATATATATGAGCCAGAGACAAAATTATGGCCGATTGCGTCTAGCTTAAGCGTTACATGGAGATGTGTTTTGTCGATTTTACATGGAAAACGATAGGGGACTGCCTAAAAACGATACCCCCAAGGAGTACTCCAAAACTTGGAAAACGATAGGGGACGTTCTAAAAAATCCGTGAATACACCTTGATAATTGTAATTTTGAGGCCGCCACATATGCACACTTATATTCCGCCTGCTGCTGGCTACAGCCATCCATTGCTGTTTGCTTATATACATATTGTATTTGGTAGTACCTATCGATCCACCGATGATGATATCATCAGAGCGCAAAGCACTCAGTCAGTATATCTCTATGGCTGTTGCTGGTTGTTGCTATGATAACGTCCTTCTTTTGGTTGATTCTGTTGATTTGCGTCAGTTGCATCCCTTCAATTTCTATGAGCGTTTCTGGTGGTTCATGATTAAAGCATCTTGCACGTCCATGAATGATGCTCTTCATGTACAGCTTGTCCCAGACATGGCATCAACGCAGTGAGTTTGTCCATAGAAGGATGCCAATCGACAGAATTGGGGGCGGCATCGGGGTCACTGCTGTGGGAGTTACCCCACAAAGAGATAGTCGCGGGAGATGATTGCGAATGCTTTTTTACATCAGCACTTTCTGATGTTTTTATCTCAGCACCTTTTAATGATTCATCAACCATGAAGTCATGGCGCTTGTCGTTCAAAAGGTTCTCATGATCATATATATATATATATATATTAGATCATGCTTAGTGGTAGCCAATACGTCCCATAGTCTGGATTTCTGGCACGGGTCTGCTGGCCGGTTGAAAGGCTCCGGAAGCGGTGCTGGAGCAGAACGGTTCCTCCATGCCCTCAGTGCTATACATCACGGTGCCGCGGGTGTCGCATGGCACCCCCGATCAAGTGAAGTGCACGGGCAAATACGACGCTTGTTTTTTTGAGCCGTGATGAGTCAGGATATCATATGACTATGGGTCAAAACCCTTAGTCCCCCGGGTTCCCCGATCATTAACCATTGTTGTCTCTATGAGTTTGTTGGTTATTATCCCTCATTATTGTTGGTTAATATTGACTCATATGTTTAATTCTTAGCCAGGCACTGCGGGAAGCAACACGCAATTCCATGGAATTCCCAACGATGTGGACCTGCAGCGTCCCAGAATGGGAACAAACATCAACAAGCAACAACAAACAGGTGGCAGAACTCCATGTTTTTTGGACACCGACAAGGAATATACTCCAGGGCTCCACTATATTCCATGAATTTTGGAATCAATATCGATCGGTGTGGGGTTATGACTTAGAGCTAGGGATGTACCATACGGCAAAGGATCTATTCTAGGGTTAGTCTTGCTAATTAGTATAATCTTATCATATTTTATCGCTATAGGATTGATTGAGACTTGCACAAGCCAGATGCTACCGACTTCCTTTCCAATGATGCATTGAACTTGAATTACCTGTTGATAATGTAATACATTTATCCGTTAGCAGCAGTTGTTTGCTGTATTAATATGTCGGACATGCTTCCAGTTGGCTACTTGTCCGCCACAACGTGTTGTGTCCCGCGTTTCCCTGGACACAAATCATTTATTGTACCTCCGCTGGTTTCTCCATACTTTTCTAGCACATCACAGTCCACATATTTTTTCAAGTCTGGAAACGGACCAAAGACATAGTATGGTTATTACTTATAATATCTAACAAGAGTGATTAATATTGATGGTGATTAAGACATTAATGACCATTTATGTGGAAGATAATCGAAATGGATTGGTTAATCGTTGAAAATCGACCTGGGAAATCGTGTTTTTGGGATGTTGCAACCATCAATTGTCGGGAGGTCATAGTTTTTCCCTTAGACCACAGGACGTAGGGATGTCATCAGACTTAGGCAGCGAGCAGCGTAGTGCAAATATGAAGCCTTGCAAGAAGTAGTTTCGATCAATGATGACTTTTGATACTCTTGGATCGTGCCAAATCGACACGAGAGCAGGTTGTTTCCATGGTCTTCTTCTGAATGACATGCTTCAAGACGGATGTCTCAAAGATATTTTGCAGGGCTCATGGCTGAACCGAAAACTAGGTCCCAGTGGGACGGTCCCACCACTACCAGAGTCCACAACTTATGCTTTCGCTCAGGAACAGGTCCCTGGCACCTTTCCCAATGGGCAAAGCCTGTGGATTCACGATCGCGGTGATCGCTTTTTGTACTTCGGAAATGATGGCTATTGGTATGTTGGAGATGAAGAAGAGCAAGATGCCAATTTTCGCTGCGAGTCAGGGTACATCAGGCGGGACCGGCTCGCTCGGCTCGTTGGTTCGGCACTGAGAACGATTCGCCACAGATCACGATCTATCCTTTTTGGGTGTCACCGGTCTCTTCTCCCCGCCAGCCCCTTGCCACATTGCAGGCATCAAGGTCGTGCAGGCTCGGGGCTGCTGATGTGTCTTGCAGTTTGCAAACATTAGGTGCACGTGTGCCCCTATTTGTGCGTTTCGACTTGGGGGTGAATAATGAAAATGATGTGCCTAAGTCCAACCATATTCTGTGCTGAGAGAGCATCAATTGATCTGGATATTGAGAGATCTAATTGAAAAAGGATATCACGAGTGAATCCCCAGAGTTGTCTCGGCAGGAAAGGGAATCATTTCCTGACCATGCTCGGGCTATTCATTTTGAGCATTTTCCAGATTCAGTCACGCATAAAAACACTGGGGTGACAGGGTGCTCTAGTGGCGCCCAAGTCTCAGACAACTGGGTGTTTCTCAAAAAAGGGGTATCCCAAAATCATCCAATAGTAACCACTTAATTATAGTCTATAGTAAAACGTAGTAAGCCAATGAATTTTTGGGCTCCCTATGGCGTGAGAAAGATCCAAGGGTTGGAAGAGGAGCAAGGCCTTGGCTTCGCCGAGCAGAAACTGGGTTCGATGCCAAAGGTACCCATGGAATGCTGGCAAAATGAGGGAAGCCCAAAACGGCAAGGATCCTGTACAAGACCTGTTGTCGCTGCCATAGGTCGCCTTTGAAAAGCACAGACCTATGGCAGCGCTATGCTGGCCCCGAAAAGTGAGGCTTAAATACAGGAGTTCGAAGGTGTTTTTTGCAATTTGCCATTCAGGGTTTTTTCAGATTTTTTTTCAGGTTTTCCAGTCAGGTGTTTTTCAGGATTTTTGTAGCAATATAAATTTCTGAGGTTCAACAGTCTAAGGCTGCCCATGGGACTCACAAGGCCAGCCCCAATTTTATCAGAAAAGTTTACGAACTATACAGTTTACATGGCTGTAAGTATAATTGAGTATATAGAAAACCTCTTGAAATATATAGATCTTACCTCGTAAGTATATGGCTATGGGTCAATATTCAGCAACCAATACTGGGGGATAATGACCAACAATAAAGGGGAAAACGAGCTGGTGAATGATAGGGGAACCAGGGGCACGGGGTGAACTGACCCACTGCCATATGGGTGTTTCTCAAAATAGGGGTACCCCTAAATCATCCAATAGTAATCATTGTTAATCATAAACCAGCCTTTTTTGGGGGTCCCCTATTTTGAGAAACCACCATATAGAAAATCCTACCAGAAATAGCTGGTGCTGGTCATCCAAAGCGACTCCTGGGAGAGGTGTGTCTCCAGCGGAGCTTCGGGGGCCTTGGGAACGTGGACCTGGATGGGATGCAGAGCTGGGCATCCTGGTGACCACAGACCCAGAGGCCTGGTAGCGAACTTGGGATCCGAGGTGAGCAGCTGCCAGGTGACCCGTTGGTTGGTTGGGTTGGTTGGGTTGGTTGGGTTGGTTGGGTTGGTTGGGTGGGTTGGTTGGCTTAGTTGGTTGGTTGGGTGGGTTGGTTGATTGGTTCCCACACTGCCCATGCAAAAGCGATGGCGGTTGCCCGTGTCAGCAGCTGAGTCCTATGGGAAACGTGTCCTGGAACAGTTAGGATGTTGACCCGGGTCGATCAACGTCACAGGTAATACAGGAACGTACAGGTGGGCCACCCCGGGCCCAGCGCGTGGCCAAATATTTCTTGTGATGATTTCATGGCCGACCTGGCCGATGGATGGATGGATGGATGGATGGATGGATGGATGGATGGATGGATGGATGGATGGATGGATGGATGGATGGATGGATGCAAGCTGGATCAATTTCATTTCTTTTGGCAGTGCTTTTTGAACGGAAAACCCGCCAGAACGGCTGGCAAGCAGGTGCCATAAATCACTCGTAGCAGTTACCAAGTGGTACACCTACTGGCACCTGCGAGACCCAGTTGCTGTGAAGCTGTGGCAGGCAAAACCTGCCAAACCGGGCAAGGGCAACAGCAGGGCCAGATGACAGAGAGATGCGATCAGCAGACCTGGGCACTGTAGCCATCTCGATGGTTCCTCATGACAAGGATGGTGCTGTATCGTGCTCAAAGCCAGAACAAATATATATATATATATATAAATAAATAAATACATAAATAGATAAATGTATATATATATATATATATCATCGAATGTATCAGACCATATCAAACCCATTGTGTTTGTTGGTCACGGTCCAGGACATCATGACAGTGCCCGGGTAAACGTTCAGAACTTGGCTGGCCCTTGAAGAGCATAAGACTCCCAGACTCCGGCTCAGCATGTCAGCGCCAGTGCGAGAAAAATTCAACAGACGAATTTTTGGGGAACTGGACATGTTACCTTAACTTCAACCCCGCTCAATAATCAACATTTATCAATAAGTTTTTCTTGCTTTCTCCGGGGTTGACATTCTTTTGACATCCTATCCATAAAAATCGGATTTCCGGTACATAAGTCTACCAGTCACACGCCGTACGTACAGCTATGTCAGGCCATGTCACGCCCTGTCCCTTTTGGTCGAGCTACCGCATGAACAAGCTCCGCGTGTCACGCTGTGAACAGGCGTATCGGCACCTGGCACAGCAAGCTTGAACCGAACGGCGAAACTGCAGAGGTGAAAAAGGCAACAGCCGTCACAACTCACGACACCGTTGGAGGACACTGTTGCGCAACGCATTGATTACAACGGAAACTTCAGGATGTCCTAGGCCCAAGGCCCAAACAGTGACTAGAATGACTTGACCCACAACATGTTGAAAAAATCGCTGCCGCATCAAAATTGTTCAGATCCTGTTTGTGTATTGCCCGGTGGCCAGCCCCTGAAAATGCACCAGACGGGGCATTTGAACCAAAATAGTCAACTCGATGTTCGAGGGACATGTTCGTATTACACGGCATGTTTTTCCAAAAATGAAAACACTTTCATGGCTTGTTGCAAATGGTAAGCCAATCCCCGGATCCCTGATGGATGGAAAACGCGGACATTTGATGACATTATATACTCCCTGGATCCCTTATGGATGGAAAACGCGGACATTTGATGACATTAAAGAAATATGTATAAATAGATAAATATATATATATATATATATAAAAGCCTACAGTAAGCCTTTTTTAAAGAATCCAAACGTTTCCAGTGACAATATTTTTCGAGGAGTCGCATCGAGTCGAGGCTTATGAGCAGATAAGGCAGCTTTTAAGGGCACGGGCAAGTGAAGAGAAATACGTATAAACTCGCAGCCAGGAAAAATCTGCGTCGTCGCCGAAGGATAACATATTTCCACCCCTCCTCCATCGACAAGCAGCCTCAATTGCAGTCCATGAAGCAATCTTTCGGCTATTTTGCGCTCTATATAGAGGTGTCCAGTGCAACGTTCGAACGCCCCAACGTTTTGGCGAGAACCTAGCAATATACCGCGCCAACTTCAAATAAGAAAGCAGACGCGTTCGAGACCAAGACTTCACACTAGAAAAATTATGCGAAATGCATTGAATTGGCCACCCATGCGTTCCAGTCATGGAACATTGTATGCAATGGCCTGTTCCAATCCAGCCCCGAACGAGGATCCAGCAGTTTCCTCAAAAAAAATTGCCTTGGAACATCCAGAAGCCGCAAATCGTTCCGATAAATTGTCCAATGCCAAGCTGCAAAACATGCAGCTGGCGTGATCGTTGCATCAAAGAATTTCAACCTCAAATGAATGGAAGGCTTTTGTCATGTGTGCAAGAACGCGCAAGAAGCGGTTTCTATAAGAAGTATACAAAAATCAATTTCCAAGGTGCACCACTTTTTGCAGTTGAAAAGAAGAACCCGAATCATTTATGACCAGAATTTCCGGAATAGATATTGTGCCAACATGCCATTTGTAAGTCGCAATTGTGACGGCAGCTGTGCCCCTCCTGTTGTCAGAACAGCTGTTGTAGAAAGGTTCAAGACCAGACCGACATGGGACACCGCATTGATGAGAGCATCCAAGCGCAGTATCAAATTTTCCTTGTTGAGGGCAAACGAAAGCAAATCATCACAAAAGCGGAGGTCCATGAATAGGAGACCCCCGTCACCAAATCCATTCCCAAATGTCCCGCATTCAAACGCCGCCCAGTACGGCAGCCATGACAACAGCCCTGGGTTCAACACGCAGCTTCGTCGCGTGCTTGGAGGGATGCGGTTTTTCTGGTTCCCCATGCTATGATGCAAGTATTCCGTCCAGCACACCAAATGATCTGAAACACACCGTTCCCACAGAGCTGCTCCGAACATTGGTCAAACCACACGGTCGAATGGGTCCCTTACAACCATATCAGGGAATATCGAGGATGCAATGGGCCAGAAAGCCGCCGCAACCTTTGCCCCCACGCCTTCGGGCAACATCGTGTAAAGTGTTCGATGCCAATCGGATGGCATTTATATTGCATAACAATTTTTCATGGCTACCTGAACTCAACAAAGTGACGGCCCAGAGTGTGCCGCATTTTTGTTTCAATTTTGAAACAAACAAAGATGTCGTCCTAAAGGGATGGATTGTTGCGGGACCAAGTGGGAAAACGATTTCGTTATATTTCGTTCTAAAGTGCCCAACATTGCGCCATGGGTCGTTCCAATAAATTTTTGCACTTGGTCCAACCACGCGTCTAGCCACATTTACACTACAAATTTTCAATTTTTCTCCGACTGCGCGTCCAGGTTCTGATGCGTTTTGCGCACCTCGATCACTTTCACGGGCGACCGCGCCCCCTTTTGCAAACAGTTTGTGGACTGCCACTGCGCAGTCAACACCGTTTTTTGGTCATGTTTTATCTCAAACATTATCCAACCAACACAATTGAGAGCGGCAGCCAACGAGACGAAAAATTTGCCGAAGACAACGCAGCCGCACAATATTTTCAGTTTTCAGTGCCACGTGCCTGCCGGCAGGCCTCTTTAGAGTTCTTTAGAGCTGGAGGGCGCAATGCGTCACCCAGTTTCCCGTCGTGAGTGGCATCAAACAGTGAAAACTATTTACCATTACTTACCATCCCCGTCTGACTTTCAACTACGAAATTTGTTAACCTGAGTGCTCTGCAATCCTTGATTTGCTGATTTTCCCTACCCTCACCCTAGTGCACCTGGAGGGGACTTTTTGTAGTGAATTTCAGGGAAATGCATTTTGTAGGCAACCCATTTGGACAAAATGGTGAGCTACAACATCATGTGAATTGCACTTCGTAGTAAGTGTATCGAGTCGCAACATATTTTTGTTGAGAGGTATGAATTGCATTTTGTAGTGACTGATTTCGATGCATTACGGTATCCCCTCGAAAAGCATGCCTGCATTTTGTAGTGAAACCATCCCCGTTCAAATTTCCCTCACAGAACATAATGATCTAGGTCCCTCGTAAACTGGTTTACCTGGTCACCAGAAGTTTGCAAGGCTAATTGTGTTTGTAATGTGAACCCGAACCCTATTTTTTAGAGACCAATTTTCATTGAGCTTACGTTCTGGAGCCCTATTTTGCAAAAGGAACCTACGCTAATTGACAGGAATGGACACCAATTGACATTAAATCAAATGACACTCACTGACCCCAATAGACATTGATTGAATAGAAACAAACATTGCCACGCAGTGCCATTTTGTAGAAGCTGGCATTTGGTTGGTTGATAAGCCGATCTGAAAATCGAAGATGCATTTCGTAAATTTTGTAGTAAGTTTGTGCTCCCCAATGTTGAGGACTATCTAAAAACTCACGATCCATTTTGTAGTGGCTAAATTTTCAGATATGCAAATCCATTTTGTAGTGGTTCCGATTGCAGTTTGTAGTGCCGTACCTGGCTTACCTGCTTTGTAGCTACAGAAGGTCTTGCGCAACTCATGTAGGAAAATTCAAACCAGGATTATTTACCAATAATCGGGGATCAAAAGCCACGAGCGCCAGGGTGGTTTGAAACGGCACGTTGCCCCCAGGAAACAAATTCAACAGAGGACGAACCCAATGGCTTGAAGGAAAGTTTGGAATGTCCACACCCAATGTCCGATATCGTCTTACAAACTTTGAAGTATCAAGTTTCATTCGGCCTTGTTTCTCACCGGAACAAACGTGACAAACCGCGCCCGTTCATTCCCTTCATGCCTCCCCAATAAAAACGTCTTGGGGTGGAAGGATAAGTATGTTGCGGATTTCCAGGCGGACAGATCATGACGCAGAGCGGTTTTCGCCAAGTGATTTTCATTTGTTCGGGTTTTCGTGGCAAACCTAACGCCGGTTCAAACGCTTTTTCCAGCCAGTTCAATCCGCAGCACGCAGACGTTGTAATTTTTGCATGGCCCACTGAAGCCACTGAACGCTGCAAATGGTGTGTGGGAACACGGAAGGGTTTGAAACCGGTTTGACCACATTTTTGCGTCGGCGGCCTTCCAACACGTGTAGGCGCCCAATATATGCGTCGTCAACGCTCAAAGTGCCTAAGGCATGTATAATGCCAGTCACGGTTCCCCGTGGGCGCAGCTTGGCCCAAAACAGGTCTCAAAGAAGCTTCGTGGCAGAGACCAAATCTTGCCACGATGTGTCGCAAGACGGGATTGTAGGGAACCCGAACTGGTTTTGAAACCCTCATTTTGTCACAGCAACCAGCAACGACCCTTTCACATGTCCAATTCACCTTTCGAATTGCCAAATAGTGCGAAAACAATTGGTTTGGGGAAGTTAGACTTACTGCATTCCCGACGTGGCCTGGTCTGACACGAAACTCTTTGCTTGCTTGGCAAGGCCATCGGAGTTGCAACCCGGATCGATGGCAACAAAAGATTCACCAATTGATGGCGGACATTCACACATGGAGCAAAAAGAAGATGGCCATGGGGAACCAAAAACACCAGGAAACCAGACGAGAGTTCGACGCAGTTTTTTGCACGGCAGATTTCGGCAGATGGAACCACCTACAGACTGCATTGCTACAAAGAAGGACGCCATCGCCCTCTTGCAGATTGAGCCATAATTGCTTCGTCGGCAAGTAGGGCCTTTCCACGGCCGCTGGCGAGCGAAGCGCCCAACACCGCCGCCACGACATTCCCAGGTGCACCATGCAGCCCACAAAAATGGCCTCCGTGAGTTGGGCAAATTTAGTCAAAATTATTTGCCGTAGTCGTTCTCATTGCGAACGCTTCGGTGCTGTTTTGTTACCCCCGGGCCCCGCCAGCGAAGGATCGCCTGGCGCCGGTTCTACTTGAATTTGTTCCCCATTGCACGCACTAGGCTCTTAGAGTGATTTTTTTTGTCATCCGAGTTCTCATGCCTGGCTAGGGAATTTTGAGTTTGCCCAGCTCGATTGTGTAAATTGTTCCGGGCGCTTCCTTCACAGGGTTGTCGGACCAACCGTTGAGGGAAGAAGGGCAGGAACGGTTCCCCCTTGCAACTGGGAAGGCGGCCCAGCGACGCGGAAAATAGCCAATCACATCACCCAACAAAATTCGAAACCATCTCTAACCCGCATGTGCTGTTTAGCGCGGGTGGAAAATTTCAAAACACAGGCCATGGACGTGCTTGGGATGACAACAAAAAATTCCAGTTTGCACGCCAGAACCTTGGGGCAAAGTTCTCTTTTCGATGTGGAAATTGGTGGCCGCTAGAATGATGAAACCATGACCTGCATGCACCCGTGGCTTTGCCCAGTGCAGGACGTTTGACTTTTGCAATTTTCCTTCTGATTTTGTCGCGCGCGCCGATGTTGTGCGTTAAATTGCATAACAGTGCATGACGCAAACACAAAATTGCGCAAAGGCCGTTTGAATTACATCGCGGAGTTTGATATGAGCGTTGTCCGTTACATGCTGGGACAGCCCGGAAAGCTCGCAAAGTTATCCCCGTCTGGGGCTCTTGGATTAAGGCCCAGGTGTCTGAATCAAAAATTCTCCAGGCCATCCTTCCCAAATTTGATTTCAAAACTTTATTTATAGTGAGGTGATTTGAAATTGTCCCCAGAAATGACCCCAAGGTATCAACAATCGTTGTTGCCTCTTTGGTTTTAAGCCAAGGCATTTTTCAAAACATTGCAATTGCAGTTACCTTCTACCGATGGGTTTTCTCCAATGCCAAGGGTGCTTTTTGAAACGCTTGGACCAAAGAACGTCAAGACAATGAATTTTTTGTGCCCGACACGTTTGGAAATTATTCCCAAGGGTGCTTTGAATTCTGATAATTTTTTTGCTCCGATCATGCTGGAGGAGGGGTAGGGGGCATATACAAACAATAAAACTGAATTATGTACTCGTCACAAAACTATTTATTTATAA
The DNA here is from genome assembly GCA_009767595.1 of Symbiodinium kawagutii. NCBI lineage: Eukaryota > Dinophyceae > Suessiales > Symbiodiniaceae > Symbiodinium > Symbiodinium kawagutii. The sequence continues at coordinate 19,508 of VSDK01012728.1, read as the reverse complement.
GGGAGATGGCCGAACCAACTGGGGGCACAGAAGGCGTGTCAGCATGCATCAGTGCAGTTTTCGGGTTTGTTCGCTCTATGTTTAAGCCGTTTTCGTGGTCATACTATCTTGGAACAGGTCTGTGGGAGGTGTCCCCGCTGTTCAACGACCATGGAAAAACAGTTTGATGATGGATACTTCCAGTACCACCAGGGATCACCAGGGCAAAATCGTTGCGGTGGAAACTTTGGCGAACATGTTCCTGTGGTAAACCGTTTCCGTGGAAAGCGCGTTAGGAAATTCTTTGGCTAAACCGTTTGGAGGTTCCTATGCCGAAGCACCGGTTCAGAAAATTTCCAAGGGGCGCTGGTTCAGGTGCAGGAAAGCGTCCGTGATAAAATCCACAGGTTTGAAGTTCCTATGCGGAGGCATTGGCTCCCAAGGTTTCCAAGGAGCCCTGGTTCAGAAGGACTCCAGCTTGAATGCGGGAAAGCGTCCATGATAAAATCCATAGGTTTGGGGTTCCTATGCGGAGGCACTGGAATGCAGGAAAGCGTTGTCGGAGAAAATGTTGCAGACAGGGACCGTTTCAGTGGAAACCATTTGGTCGTTAAAAGGTGTCAGAGAAGATGTTGCAAATAGGGACAGTTTTAGGGGAACCATTTTAGGGGAACCATTTAGTTCGGTTGGATACGGTGCAGAGGAAAATGTTGCGATCCATTGTTGGTTGGCGACGTTTGGAGGATGAAACATGGAGAGACACCATGCACCGTATGAAACAGCGAGTTGACAGCGTTTTGAGTTGTTATCATTTGGAAAATTGGACAAGGCAGTTAGCCAAACGACAATTTCATTTTGCAACCAAAATAGCACATCAACAAGGCTGGCCACACAATGTTTTGATATGGCACCCGACGAGCAACTGGGCTGGCAATTTTTCTCAGCGGCCTATGAGAAGAGCAGGTCGTCCTTTGCAGAGATGGGATGCAAAGTTGGATCGGTTTGCCAAAGAATATTTCCCTCAACATGGCATCTGGATTCGTGCTGCGCAATGTCCTGAGTGGCCTAGTCTAGCTCCGAATTTTGTGGATTTTTACATCGACAGCTAGCTGTTGGCGTTTTTGCCCGTGTCCTTTTAGGATCGTAGTTTCAAACTCGAGTGGGCGCAAAGCAAAGCAAAGCATTTGGTCATCAAAAGGTGTCAGAAAAAAATAACCCAGGGGTTCTGTGGAGAACTTTTTTTGCATCGCGTGTTTTGAAACACACTTTGTGGGTTTGAATTTAATTCACGGTTCTTTTTCAAAACGGATTGGAATATTTCACCCCTATGTTTGGAATTTAATTTTCGGTATTTTTCTCATTTGGATCAAAAAACTGCCTCTGGACTAATGTAGAAGTCAGGGTCAACCCAAAATTTTATTTGGTGCCATTTTGTTACTCCTGAGTTGGATTTAGAATTTTACCAGGCCTTTTTTAAATAAAATTTTGCTCAAAAACTAACACTGAGTAATGACGGGGATCAAAGTTGAACAACATTTCATGGGTAAACGAAGCGGGGGACATAGAAGGGATGGACCGGTGTCAAGAAATCATGCATTTTTCATCGCATTTTTCTTTTTCATGGTCAGTCTGTTCACGGGCTTATGCTGGCCAACATGTGTGAGACAAGGTGGGAAGGCAAGCCGGCGGCATGCAAACAAATTCGGTCATGTTTCAACGTTATTTCCTTACAGCGTCATGGAAGACAACGATGTTGACGGACTTTTCCCATCCTTGCTCTGGGTGATGTCTTGGTTTGTTCGGGGAACTCCTTGAACACAGTCGCCTTGGATGCGAAACGTTTCGGGAAGGTTGCCCACGTGCAAGCTCTGACGAGTACGGACCTGGACTGCGAAGCGTGACGCACTTCTTGACTTGGCCCATTTTTTTCAATCTCCTTGTGGGCAACGTGCGGTGCGCGGAGGTGTGACCGAACTGAAAATAGAAACCCGCAAAAAATCAAAATGACGTGTTGTTTTTTACACTCCGCCTCAAAACAACTGCCGTTTTTGGGGATAATATGGGATAATTACATTCGTCCCCTGTTCCATTGACACGTCTTGTATAACACAAATCACAACCATTGCTGGGCTACCTGTTGTTGCTAGAAAGGGCCGTTTCTACTTGTTTCTCTTGATGCGGCAATTTGCTGGGTTCTGTATTTAATTTGTTTGCGGGCATGAATTGTATTCGTTGATGCGTTTATGGTTTTCGGAACCAACATTGATCAGCAGGGCACGGCATGCTGATTGTATTGCCATGCCTGGGGGCATTTCGCAGCGCATGTTCTGAAAAAACAAAAGCCGTACGAAATCACAAACCTTGTTGAAGTAACCAAACCCATACCAGATCGATATCTGCAAAACACAAACTTAAAAATGACAATTTGACTCGAATTCCAATTTGCGATCTGTCACATCAGGACTTTCATAGCACCAAACAATGCGGCGCTTCATATTATCAGGACGATTTCATTGTACACGTGGCCGTTCGTTACCTAGCACTGGTGGCAGTCGATTCTTCATTTCGCAATTCGCGGACTTCCATTTACGAAAAAAATACCACAAGATAGAAGGGGCACATCCCGACATGGGAAAAAAAAATCGCACCAGATCCATGCGGCCAAGACGGTGCTAGAAAACAAACGTGTTCTCCCTTCCAATCACGCAAACTTGTTCGCCTCCTGAGAATGCTGCGGGATGCTTTTGGCACACAGCCTTGTTACCCAACGGAACTGTCTTGCCAGATTGCGATTTGGCTTAGTTATCATGTTACCCTGACTTTGTTTGATTCCTTGATTTGCTTACGAACATTGGCCTGATACAGAACTTGTTGCTGCACAGGGCCAAGGAAAACGTTTTTCAAAATCAAACATTGAACTATAAGAAGTCAGCTAGCCTGAGTTGACCCCAGTTGGTCACGCGTGTGGCCAATCCATGCCAATCCAAGGCAAAAATATGCGTGACAGTGGCGACTTGTGAGCAAAATGTGGGTGGGAACCCTGGGCGTGACACGAGACATGATCCCAGAATGCAGGCTCAAAAGTAGAACCGCGCAAAGACGCGTGCGTTTGTCATGTAGCAGGATTCTTCTTGGTGCTAGTCCAAGTCTTGTACCCAGCACACTTTGTTCTGTGGAAATGTTGCGGCAATTAATTGAGGCTAAATGGTCGAAGTTGACGTTTCACCGTTGGAGGCGTGGGCGGATCGTTCTGCTGATCCCTTTGTAGTTTTTTTGTTCTCTTTCTCCGGTTGCAGGCCGAGGATGAAGATGCCCCGGGTGCAGAAGCAGGAAATTGAATGGCACTCAGACCCACTCTGCTCCCATGTTTTGCTGGTGGCACGGCTAGCAGTTGCATCACACTAGAGATGGAAAAAATCAGGCGTTGGGAATATCATGGCAAAGGCCATGAATTTGGAGGACAGGGTGAGTTCCCTGAGACAGAGGAGGTGACATGTGAGTTGATGCGGTTTATTTTAGTGAATCATTCGTGGACATCAAACAATTTTCTATGAGGAAAAAACCACACGACATGAAGGAAAATAGGAAGGCACCGCGGATTTACGGAGCCAATCCTTATCAAAAACTACCACCACCACCACCACAACAACAACAACAACAACAACAACAGGACGCGATACCAAGAGCAACCGTAATAACAAGAACAACCGCACCTGAAACAACAACAGCCAGCAACAACAACAACAACAACAACAACAACAACAACATTAATCTGAACATATTTGAACAATCGAAAAGGTATGAAACGCCGCCGTGCCCTCCACCCGAAACTTTCTCCAAAAAAAGCACTTTGTAGGCAAGATCATTTCCTCGCCACAACTTGCAATTCCAAAGTGATGCAAATTTAGAAAATGGTGCACATTTCCTACTAAACCTGTCCTGTCCTGCCTTGTCTGGCATCACAAACATTGTGGTGGATAGGATGATTTTTTTCGGTAACGTTTTCGTTCCGAGCAAGTGGGTTTGGTTCGCGGGAGACACTGAAACTGTTGACGAATATTGCATTTTCTTCAATCGTTTTTCATTCTCAATGATCCATGTGTTTGATACCGTTTGATGACATCCAAATCAAACATGATAATCATAAATAACAATGGTGACAAACATGAGTAGTTGAGTGTTTTTAATGCCACCCTGTTTTGTCCTGATTATCGACAACTACCAATTCCTTATCACTAATCATCCAATGATAATCCTTTGGATTACTTCCATCATATGATAGTCACCAAGAACTACCCACCTCCCGTGTTTCATACTTGGCATACACTCTAGCAATCAGAACAGTGATTCCAACCGTGGCCCAACAACGATGGCCTGCTATGTCCAAAATAGTAACTCCGATTGGATGAATCTCCTGAAAAAATGTGGTTCGGGACCTGAACTTCTTCCATTCACCTGAATTACTATTTTCTTGGCCATATCTAGCCATGATTGGTCGGTATGAGGTGTTGGTATGTTGTTAGTTATGGTTACTTCATCTAGCGTGGGGATCATGACGCAACCAGTTTTGCTGCGTCAGGAGCCCGTACAAGCTGAAGCAGCGAAAACGCAACCAGGTCAGAGCAACCTCCCCAGAAAGGTCGCTTCAGAAGTGGTCTTGTGACATGAATGGATGTGGTTGCTAGCCTTTAACATGATTAATTACTTATGTGCATGTGATATGCAAATAACACAAAATATAGAAAATAAGTATACCTATACAATACTGTGATTGTGTGATTGACATATTTATTCAAAGGCAAATCCTTCGGAAACCCTGGCAAAAAATTAATTTGATATCATGGTAGGGACGGGCATGTTTTGAACACGCAACGTTCAAGAATTGCAAAGGCCCCCTGCATCAACGGAGGTCCTGAAAGTGCTCAGATCAGCCATTTGCTGAACAATCCCAGGCGCTGGAATGACCGATGGTCCTGTCCAACAAAAAATGCAAGCATCCAAACTAGCCCCCAAGGAAACCCTATTTCGCATAGTTCTTGGGGTACTCTCTGGCCAGCCATCAGTGGACCACCGGTAGCAGAATCCATTGAGCTGATCGTGGATGCAGTGTGTGAGGCACCATGCAGAATTGCGCGAGTGCCCAACGTTGGTACTGAAAAAATGCGGCAATTGCATGGAAATGGTTTGGCATGGTCGTGAGTCTCATGGACAACAGGTATGTGAAACGCCAAGACTTTTGGCGCGTGCCGCACTTTTTCAGAGATGTGGAAGCTGACTTGGAGGATGAAGAAGAGTGCTCCCATGCTTGCTTGTGTCCACCCTTGTCTGCAAACTATGCAGTGTTACAGTGGTCCCGCCACTGCGCATGCTGGCTTGCGCATGCCTGGTATCCTACTGTTGGCTCTCCCAAATCTGCCTGCGTTCAGCTTCATTTTCGGGGGCACTGAGGGTTTCTGCTTGGATTTTGCTTTGCCAACGGTTTGCTTTCCAGTCGTTCTGCAGGTACATGGAGGCGCTGCATTTCCCAGAGGAGGCATTGCCGCTTCAACTCGACAGCATTTTGGATCCTGGGACTATCCAAAGATGGGTGGCCTTGCATTCTCAAGAATTTGTAGTTCGCACATGTTCAGATATTGAAAGTCCGCTGCTTGGGTTCGAGGAATGTAATTTTGTGAGCGCGCCCCTCAGGCGCCAAAACGCCGAGTGCGGCTGCTGGCGCAAAGCCAGGACCCTGGGGAGAGTAGATCCAACTATTTGGCAAGACGCTTAGGTGATGTTTGGGTGAATGTTTCCATCACTTTCCGCTGAGGTGAAAGGGAGCTGCTCATTCAAGGGCTGAGACAGCAGTGGGCCTCTTATACATTGGAATTTTCACAGTTTGAATTGTGAAAGTCTGAGGGAGAGTGTGAGGTCTCGTGAGTTCCATTCTAATTTTCCAAGACGCTATGCCGCTATGCCGTAGGCTATGCCCCTAAAATATGCAATTTTTATATATCTTTATGTACGGTTTTACTGGTCAAAGATTTTCCTTGAACACTAGCCAAGTGTCCCAAACTTTGGGACCTCTGCAGCACAGGTTTCAGAAGGCAACAGCTGCCTACCTGAAGGCCAGCTGGAGATTTCAACAATGAGGCAGCTCCGATTCCCAACAGCCCGAGGCAGATCCGAATGGTCGGCCAAAAGGCAGCATGGATGAGTTGGACCGGATCAAGCAGGACTTCGGTGAAGAATGGTACCATAGAAACATGACTGGACCTCCGGATCCTCCAGTCCACTGAGCCACATGATTCTTCATTGCTGCAACTTCTGTACGTTGTTAAGCTCGTTTTGAGGTTCAAGTGTCCCTCCTCCGTGTTGATCATGACCGCACTGCCGTCAGGACATTGCCAACCTGAGCCATCCCTACGTCTTCGTGGAGGCATGGCATGGCATGGCATTCCACTAGCTCTGATGGTGTGTGAGGAGTGAGTTGTGCTGCCAGGCCTAAAAATGGCGCGTGGTGAATTCAGCCACGTGAATCCGTTCGAGCCAACCAAGCAAAACGGAGCCTTCAATGCTCACCATACATCATAAATGCCATAAAATGCCATAATATTACAAAGTATAGCAGCTAGTATAGCACAAAAAATGCGATGATTAGCGATGCTTCTGCTTGGTGAAAGCTGTGGGGGCCATGAATTGAGGGCCAGCGATGCCACGGGACTTGGGATGGGCGCCCCGCAGCTCCAACGGCTCGTTCCAACGGCTTGGCGCGTGATGCGTTGGGCCTAGAGGCTGGGCATGGCTGGGCCCTGGGCGTGCGCCGGGCGCTGGGCGACGCCGTTGCTGTCGCGAGGCCATGGAGCTCTGCAACCTTTGCATCGAGTACACTGTCGCCTTGGCAGCACCTGGCCGATCACCGGGGGGAGACACTGCCGTGTGTCTCAAAGAAGAACAGACTTATTGACATTTCGACTTTTATTTCATATATTTCATGGGATATTTCATGTAGATACTGATAAATGAATAAATTTGATATTAAGATATAGAATATACAGATGAGTGAATTGGATTGAACTGCTTGTGGGTCAATTGGTTGACCTGACTAGCCGCGTTCGTCATGACCCATCGCCTCAACGCCAGTTTTACTATGGCGAGCGGGCCATCAAGCAGATATGGATGCGTCCAGAGCTTGGATCCTGCAGCTCCACTGGGTCCTGTTCTGGTGCAGTCGCTTAGGTCCAGTGCCTGCGACCTTCACGATCGTAGGGATGAGCCGGAATCGTAGCGAAGTCATGGAGCGACCGGCTTCAAAGTTTGGCAAAGAACTTCATACATCTTCATGCTCAGGATCGATTCATGGCTCCCACTGAGGCTTCTTGTTCTTGAATCTCCTGGGTTCAATGCAAGGAGGATCACAAATCCAACCTGCTGGCAGTGGAGTAGTCGCCAGAATCCCAGGTGTGCAGGTCGGGAGTGGGCCCATTTCTGTCAAGCCATTCGTCCAAATCAACGGGCAATCTCAACTACGTAGATTTGTTCAATAAGCACCAAAAAAACACACACAGCACATAGATATAGATATAGATGTAGATATAGATACAGACACAGATATTCCAATACGCACTCATGTTACAGCGTCCTTTCTGGTCCTAACCCCGAATTGAGAGTTTCCTGGTCTATACAGCTGGTACTGTCTATCCCCAAAAGCACTAATTGCTTCACCCTTACCATCCTTCAACCCTGAAGAACCCCAAGGAATTCCCAAGACTTACAAATAAATAAAGCCACACATGGCTGAAGAGCAAGAGGATTTGACCATTGATTTTTTGGAGTGATAGATTAGTTTTTATGTTTTGTTATTTTAAGACCTCTGAAGAGGCACCGGCGGGCCCACCGGAAGAACGTCCGACCGACCCTTCAACCAGTTTTTTAAATCGTTTCAGCTAGTATGGCGATGGAGAGAGAGAGAGAGAGAGAGTTCATGTCGGAATTCATGTGGGACATGTTACTTGTATAGTGTGGAAGACTGGCCGTCCGGCTCTATAGAGAAAAATGTCGGAATAGCTTCAGTTTTTTGATGTCAGAAGACATGTCAGGATTTGTATGCCAGCCTAATTGTCAGTGCGAGAGCATGTCAGCGAATTTGTCAAGCTGTATGTTCAAGCGTGCAGATGCTTTATCTATCGATGCCCATGATTTTAATAGATAGTCCTTTTTAGCTTTGACACGCAGACATCACCAATTAAGCCAATTTTAAGCCCCAAGAATGAAAGTTTGCGGTTTGCGGTCTTGATTCCATACATTGATTGCTTTACTATTGCTCACAATTCCAAAATTCTCAGATGCTGAGCGTCCTGTTAAACACATTTTTGTGAGAAACATTCTCTGAGTACCTTTCAGGGAACTACCCTCAGTCCAACTTACATTTAATGTTCCAAAGAATTATGTAAAATGTAACCTGCACTAAAAGAAGTAATCTTACATTTACACAGGTCAACTTCCTCAAAATCAGGCGACCATGAATAATAAATTTACGCACCCTCTAACAGGGTAGGGCAATAAGAAACCATCCTGCAAGTTTCCAAAGAGGGCCTAGGAAACATTAGAAACCTGATAGATTGCTTGCCATGGGCCTCAGTATTTTATCTCTATGCCCTTTCACGGGCTAAGTACCTAGGCCATCGCTTAGCATTATGCCGAACAAATGCCAAGGGCATCAAGACACTTTAGTATATTTAAGTCATGTAGCCAACTCTTAGTAACAAACAATCCCTCAGGAATTTTCTCAGGGGTAGCTTAGGAAGCGCCAGATCTGAAGAATTCATCTTGCTCGTTATGTCAAATCTCGCAAGCAGTAAATTGTAGAGGGAATAAGATTCGTTAATAGGGGCGGATTTGGGGGAACCTGTTTAAGGGGTCATGCGAGGGTCATGTGAGGGGTCGTTACTGTTCTGGTTTTTAAGATCGGACCTCGTTGTTTATGAATTCCACTTTGGAATCTGTATGAAAGCATGCATCCAAAACGCAAAGGACCCAGTTAGCAACTAAATGAAGTACACGTTGCGACACGACATAAATCAATCTTTATTGATTGGAGTAAGGGATCAATAGAATGCTTGCGATGGGCCTGAAAAGTGCAATCTTTTGGGGCGACCACCTACAACCTGCCTATCAAAAACTACCTGCTGCCTTGATACTGCCTTTCATCTATTTATATCTATTGCTGCCTGCTGTTGAGCACATGCCGCCTACTTGTATCTTACATTTGCTACCTCCACCTACCACCTCCTGCCTGCACCTACTGCCTGCACCTACTGCCTGCATCTACTACCTGTCCGTACCTCCTATGTACGACCTACAGCCCACTACAATCTCCTGAGCTACTGCTGCCCACAGTTGCTATCAAGTACCTACAACTACCCACGACTTTTCAGAACAACCGAGCAGCCACCTTCTTCAATCCTTCCAATCTGAGGAACAGGATGGAATGGATGGAATAGCTAAGCTTTTAAGACTTACCCGCTGGTAAACTAACCTGGCAATGGAAAATCCACCATTCGTTGGTGTTTTCCTAGGGTTTCACTATGAAATATGGTGAAAATCCATTGCCAGATTAGTTTACCGGAGGGTAAATCATGTTCCCAAAAAAGAAGGTGAACTACTTCCATTTAGCGCTAAGACCTCACAGCACTGGCTCCTGTCACCAAGGATGCTCCGTCCAGGGCCTCAGCGGGTGAAACATGGGGTTTTCAACGGGAATCATGGACAAAAAAGTGGGAGTTGAAGGACTTGGAGTGAGTTTTTACTTGGCAAACGAGTTTAAGTTGGCTATTAGCCATTGCCAAAAATGGAGTTCGTGACTAAAGGTCATTGAACTTCCTATGATGAAGGAAAACTCATTCAGATTCAGTAAAGATTGATGGATTACATAGCGAATTCCTTCATGGGACAGAAGTTCTCGGCGAGCCCTTGGGATCCACAATCCGAATGGCGACTGACCAATGAAGCGCCGGATGCAACGGCCGGATGTGTCACGTGGCTCAGGCCGCACAGGACTCTCGTCAAATGTTCGGGTCCCAGCCAGTGGCTTCTCGGGGATCCCATCCGGGGAAGGATGGGTCTTCCTGGCCCAGGGCTGGGTGAAGCTCAACCGTTCCTAAATCTACCGGTTGGATGTTGCTTATCAATGACTAGTTGGTCATTCACTGGCAGGTTACGAACAAAAAAAGGTGGGTTTTCAATTTTCAACCATAGCGAATTGTTACTTGCCATTGCTAATGAACAACTATAGTACTCATTGTTTGGGTATTAGCCATGCCTGTAGTTGATATTGATGAGTACCAGTCAACCGGTTTTTAGCCGTTGCTAGCTGCTTATTAGCCAATGCTAGCTGCACATCGATCATTACTAGTTTGTCGCTACCCATTAAATACTGGCTCTGGACTCTGAACCGTTGCTAGTTGGTTTCGAACCATTACTAGTTGGCTCTTAGCCATTACTGGTTGGTTTTTACCTAATAGTACTCGTTGATGAAACATTACTAGTTGCTTCGTCGCTGTTGGTACTTACTGATCTAACTTCATTTCTGAACTGGGAGCATTTGGGAGCCGGAACGCTGGTGGCTCCAACAAGTCTAGCGCTTTTTCGACTGCTGTTGGTCAGCTTTACCGTCAGCTTGAGTACCTGTAAGGTCAGCAACATCCAATCACGGGACCACACCATGCCAGACTTGGAGTATTTGTTTTAATTGTTGCTTGTATGTTGTTACTTCTTGATTATTAGCCATAATTACTAGCTGTTTAAAATTTCTGTTTGGTTCTTAGCACGTGCTAGTTTTTTATCCGCCATTACTAGTTGTTTGATAGCCAGTCCTAACTGTTCGTGAACTATTGCTGGTTGGTTACCAACCAGTACTGGTTGTTTATGAATCAAGGCTGGCTGGTTATTACCCATGACCCGTTCTTTGTGACTCATGTTTGCCTTCGAGTCCGAATCCCCCGGTCGCCTAGATCCTACGAGCCCGATATTGGAATCCAGAGCCAAGGCAGTGATCCGGAGTTCAGAAATTGGGGAAGACACACTGGGTGCTGATTGGAAGATGTTGGGAGTTGTGTCGGGATGAAAGCCAGTTGGGGCAAGTGTCCTTTTAAAGCAGCCAGTTGTATCCAGTTGTTTGTTTAAGGGGCCCATTGTTTGAGTTCTTAAATGTCTCTCTTTAGTTTGCAACCATTTTTGGTTTTGTTGGGGATGTTCTGGTTTGTGCTCCTTTCCTCGGTTTGTTTGGCCGATATGCCACATGAGGGCCTATATGTAATGGCTTTCTTGGGCATGACGCCAGGATTTGTGCAGAGTTGCTCCGCCGGAAGAATCACAAAATGGCACGTGCTTGGGTTTCCAAATCGATAGATTCGATGGAAAGGATTAGGTAGGAAATTGGAGGGGTATTGTTTTCGGGATTTTTTCCGCCCCTGTTTTGTGTTCTTTTTTGGATTTCATGTCGGAATAAAAGGCAGGAAGGAGGCAAGCAAGCAAGCAAGCAAGCAAGCAAGCAAGCAAGCAAGCAAGGAAGGAAGGAAGGAAGGAAGGAAAAAGGCAAGGAAAGAAAGAGAGAAGAATGGAAGGAAGGAAAGAAGGGAGGAAGGATGGAAGGAAGCAAGGAATGAACCGTGAACCCTAAAACCCTAGAACCAGAAAACTGAAAACATAAAATCTTATGTAGACCCCAAGGCCTACATAATTCCTAGACCCCAAAAACCTAAAACCTGAAACCATAAACCCTACCATCAACCCTAGAACACTCTGCCCTAAAACCATCAACCCTAAAACCAGAAACCTAAACCCTCAAACCAGAAACCCTACAACCCTAAACCATACACCGCTAAAACCCTGCACCTGAACACACAACTCGGAATCAATAAACCGCCAACCCTAGAACCATGAACCTACAAACAGTAAGCCGAGACCCTAAAACCATAATTACCACACACCCTAACCCTGAAAGCACCAACCCCAAAACCCCAAAACCATAAACCTCAGAAAACATAAGACCACAACCCTAAAACGAGAATTCCTAGAATCACAATTCCTAAAAACCTTAACCATAACCCTAAACCCTTAAACCTGAAAGCATAAACCATAGACATGATAACCATAAAACCCTAAAACCAGAAACCTCAAGACATAAAGCTTAAATCATCCTAAATCCTACAACCTTACTTCTTGAAACCTTAAGAGCAGAACCCCTCAAATCACCAACCCAAAAACCACACACCCTAAAACCTTGAACCCGAAAGTGTATACCTTAAAACATCTTAAAACTGTATACCCATCAACCCGAAACCACAAACCTAAGAATGAAGCCTGAACTGTAAGGCCATAACTCTTAAACCCTAAGCCACCAACCCCCAAAAAACCCTACATCCCAGATTTGTATTCCCTAAAACCCTCAAAGCACCTAATTCCCCTAAAACCCTATACCCGAATTTGAAAGGGAGAAGGTAGGATTTAGTAAATCCTGCAAGTACCGTGCGCAGTGAAAAGGAAAATGTCCTAAACTCCTAAACCTTGTGACTGCCATCAAGAACAGAATCCGAAAAAAGATCCCAAAACAGAGACGAAGAAAAAAACAAATAAAATCGCCTCCCTAGGTAATTAGGCAGATGGATGTAATCTTGCATGAGTCAAAAGCAATCACGCTAATGGGCAGGTGAGCACGAAAAGGTGTGGAAGCTCTGCACTACAGCTGAATGAATGAACAAGTACTGGGGTATGTGCCAGCATTACCGCGCCCAAAAAATCAAGACCAATCTGCGGAAAGAAGTTCTAGCAAACATTTCAGGGACCCCTTTCAGAGCCGTGATTTCTTTCAAAAAATGCTGAAGCTTAGCCTGCAGGATTCTGGAGAAAAAGTCGGTGAGGCCACTGCTGACCCTTTTTTGGGGGGCGAGGAGAATGTGGTCGAGCCCGATCGTTCTGCAGAGCCCCTTAGTGCAGAGGAGGAAGAGGCTGCCAATTTCGGGGAGATCAGCTCACCGATTGATGAGACACAGGAGCTTGACTTTGCCAATGAGGAAAGACCCGTTCAAACCGTGTATGCCTCTGTGGCGGTGGGTTTGAAAAGGGTTGGCAGATGCTTTGTTCGGGGCCGGCGAAGCATTTGGCATTTGTGTGGCAGGCCCACTTTTTTGCGCTAGGCGAGTACTTTAGATCCTGGAGTCTCAAGATCGCTAAGAAGTAGTGGTATGGAGACAGCTTTTTTTAGTTGTAACATGCCAAAAGAGATACAGATCATACATACATTTTTTTATTATAGCAATGCCTAGGCAGGTCATACAGTAGATTCCAATATCAATGGACACATAGATTGATAGATTGGATTAGATTAGATTTGATTTGATGGACAGGATTAGATAGATAATGATTAAACCTCTGAGCAATCACGCCTGTTCCTATTTGATCTTCGAGGCCAAAGGATGTTTGGTCTCCAATCAATTTTCTGGGCTCCAAACATTTGATCAAAGATTGATGTCTTGGTTGTAGAAGGGAGGGAAAGTTTTAGAAGTTGCTGCAAAAGGACCAAGAGGTGCTACAATTGGCATTCAGGGGCGAATCTGGTTTTGAGCGAAAAACAGAAATAATCCGAGGAATGGCCATCGGATCATGTGAAGAAAATCTAGTCTTCACCTAGGGGCAGCCAATCCAATATATAATCCGATGAATTCCAGAACAACCAGTTCGATTTTTATTCATTAATCCTTTTCTCTCTCCGATTCTTAGTTTCAAAACATGTAAGCATTAAACGTGACCATTCACGTTATTTAAGGGACGGATAGAATTATTGAAGGGCCAGCTTCAAAAAACAATCTCCCCAACATGTCTAGCATGATTCTGGGCTATTATATTTTTTTTTGTTTGCCTTTGAACGCCATCATTATTCAGGTGTATTTCATTTTTGTGAAGTGCACATTTCCTGGACAGATAGATGGAAAGGATTAGATGGGTCGGTAGGTGTAATTAGGCAAATGGGTACAGTAGTACATCCGTTACACCAATCACGCTACCAACTACACCGGCACTGAAACGCATGGATTGATATCAAACTACAGCTTTATGAGGCACAAAGCAAGTGATCAACACTGCGTGCGTGCGTGCGTTCGTGCGTGCCTGTGCGCGTGCGTGCGTGCGCGCGTGCGTGTGTGCGTGCGTGCGCGGACGACCACTCGCTTGTACACTTGAGTTGTCACTCGCTTTTACATTTGCGGTATCTCTCGCTTGTACACTTGTGACATGTGCATGACCTCCCAGCTTCCTCCGGTAGGGTATTGGCTCTGTGGAGATGGAGCCTCAGAACCATGGTTTTCTCCAAATGGAAACATAGATGGCAATGGAAAGATAAATATATACGAAATGTAGGCTAGTCTCGTAAGTCTGCTTGTGATAAAAAGCATTGAAAATGAGAATGTGACATGTCAAGAATTGTTCTAGCAATGGCTGACGCATGAAACGCCAGTGAAGTCGTTGGGCGATGCATCTCGTGCCCACCCCATGTCCCACCCCATGTCCCACCCCATGTCCTGCCCTGCATGTCCCGAACGAAGTCTTTGGCCAGCCCTTCTCCGACCCCGTGTCCCCACCCCATGTCCCCCCCCCATGTCCCACCCCATGTCCCAGCCCATGTCCCAGCCCATGTCCTGCCCTGCATGTCCCGAACGAAGTCTTTGGCCAGCCCTTCTCCGACCCCATGTCCCCACCCCATGTCCCCAGCCCATGTCCCACCCCATGTCCCAGCCCATGTCCCACCCCATGTCCCACCCCATGTCCTGCCCTGCATGTGCCCAGGGCAGGCTTTGGGTGTGGAAGTGCGCAAGTGAGTGACCAGTGGTGGGTGAAGTGCGCAAGTGAGTGAGAGTGCGCAAGTGAGTGACCAGTGAGGTGCGCAAGTGAGGGTATGGCCGCGTGCGCGTGGGCACCTTTCAACATCTTTCAGCATAATATATACATTAGCACTCCCAAGAAATGAAGACCAATCTGTGCAAAGATGTTCTAGCAAACATTTCAGGGACCCCTCTCAGGGCTATGATTTCTTTTTAAACATGCTGAAGCTTAGCCTGCAGGATTCTGGAGAGAAAGTCGGTGAGGCCACTGCTGACCCCGAATTTGAGGGTGAGGAGAATGTGGTCGAGCCCGAACGTTCTGGAGAGCCCCTTAGTGCGGAGGAGGAACCCCTTAGTGCAGAGCCCCTTAGTGCACAGGAGCTTGACTTTGCCAATGAGGAAAGACCGGTCCAGCAGGGCGAGAGCGATGCCGCAGACAGCAACGATGCGTCCACCGAGGTGGCTGCTGACATCCCTGGAGAGGCAAGGCCTTCGCGGAATTGTAAAGTGGTTGGGTAGATTTGTTGTGGCATGCGTGCTAGCTACTTCGTTTCGTAAAATTGTGTGGGAGAAGTTTGGAAGTCAAACCTCGGACCTACGGAAAGTTGTGTAGGTATCCCTGAAGAAGAGATGTCAGAGAGACAGGGATGTCAAGATAGACAGGGATGTCAAGATAGACATGCATGTCCGTGACAGACCGTGACAGGGAGTGACAGACAATAACGCTTAAACCCTAAGCCACCAATCTGAAAAAACCATACATCCCAGATTTCTATACCCTAAAACCCTCAAAGGCCCTTCAGTAATTACCCTAAAACATCCTAAAACCCTACACCCGAATTTGAAAGGGAGAAGGTAGGATTTAGTAAATCCTGCAAGTACCGTGCGCAGTGAAAAGGAAAATGTCCTAAACTCCTAAACCTTGTGACTGCCATCAAGAACAGAATCCGAAAAAAGATCCCAAAACAGAGACGAAGAAAAAAACAAATAAAATCGCCTCCCTAGGTAATTAGGCAGATGGATGTAATCTTGCATGAGTCAAAAGCAATCACGCTAATGGGCAGGTGAGCACGAAAAGGTGTGGAAGCTCTGCACTACAGCTGAATGAATGAGCAAGTACTGGGGTTTGTGCCAGCATTACCACGCCCAAAAAATCAAGACCAATCTGCGGAAAGATGTTCTAGCAAAAATTTCAGAACCCCCTTTCAGAGCTGTGATTTCTTTTCAAAAAATGCTGAAGCTTTGCCTGCAGGATTCTGGAGAAAAAGTCGGTGAGGCCACTGCTGACCCTTTTTTGAAGGGCGAGGAGAATGTGGTCGAGCCCGATCGTTCTGCAGAGCCCCTTAGTGCAGAGGAGGAAGAGGCTGCCAATTTCGGGGAGATCAGATCACCGATTGATGAGACACAGGAGCTTGACTTTGCCAATGAGGAAAGACCCGTTCAAACCGTGTATGCCTCTGTGGCGGTGGGTTTGAAAAGGGTTGGCAGGGATGCTTTGTTCGGGGCCGGCGAAGCATTTGGCATTTGTGTGGCAGGCCCACTTTTTTGCGCTAGGCCAGTACTTTAGATCCTGGAGTCTCCAGATCGAGAGAAGTAGTGGTATGGAGACAGCTTTTTTAGTTGTAACATGCCAAAAGAGATACAGATCATACATAATTACATGTTTTATCATAGAAATGCCTAGGCAGGTCATACAGTAGATTCCAATATCAATGGACACAAAGATTGATAGATTGGATTAGATTGGATTGGATTTGATGGACAGGATTAGATAGATAATGATTAAACCTCTGAGCAATCACCCCTGTTCCTATTTGATCTTCGAGGCTAAAGGATGTTTGGTCTCCAATCAATTTTCTGGGCTCCAAACATTTGATCAAAGATTGATATAGTCTTGGTTGTCGAAGGGAGGGAAAGTTTTAGAAATTGCTGCAAAAGGCCAGAGAGGTCCCACAATTGGTTCAGAAAGTAAATCGGAAGACTAGATTTCAGAGAGCCAATGATAGAAATTAATCAGTTGATTAGGGGCAGATGTTCTTGAGGGAATTAGGCCTCAGGAGGGTACCCTGGAGAATGGTTCAGGTGGATATGTTTTTCAAGGGGCAGAGTTAATCGCAAAAGGAAAATTATCGAATTACAATCCAAAACCATCCAAAACCATTATACAACAGATATCTTTAGACATTCGTGCAGCGCAATGTGGATTCTTCACATCATTTGGGGGCGAATCTGGCTTTGAGAGACAAAAAATAATCCGAGGAATGGCCATCGGATCATGTAAAGAAAATCTAATCTTCACCTAGGGGCAGCCAATCCAATATATCATCCAATGAATTCCAGAACAACCAGTTCGATTTTTATTCATGAATCCTTTTTTTGTTGATACTCCACCAGGACAAAAGTTTTTCCTCTTGCGGGGCGTGCAGCCCGTTCCCCCTAGACTCCTACAACAGAGCTGTATGGGTTCTAACGAACCACGGACCAGTCCATGAGCTTTAATAGTCTATTAATTTAAAACGCCGTGATAATTTGATCCGCCACGCAGGCCATACGAAACGGACTTGAAATCTGATCCGCAGCATGATGATGCATGGGGGCCTGCAAGTCTTTACGGGAAAAAACTTTTGTCCTCTTGATGTACCAGGCCCTCAGGAATCGTAAGAATTCTTACTCCACTCTCAGATTCGTAAGATTCCGGTTCAATTTCTCCTCCACCGGTAGGATTCTTACTCCACCGCTAGGATTCTTACTCCATCACTAGGATTCTTACTCCATCAGACTTATATGGATTATTTTCTATTTTTTTGTCATTTGCTCAAATAACATATCCATTCTGGGGGCAGTTGCCTAAAATGTGATCCAAGAAGTTACCGGGGAGGTCAAGCAATGAAAAATAACACGTCAATTGCATCATCACAACCACCAGCACCACAGCAAACCCAACCCAGATCCGGAAGAGCAAAAACAGAGACAACAACGCTGCGCACATCCCACTCGACGGTTTCATTTTTCAAGCTGCGTCGGAGTCCATCCAAAGTTTCCAAATCGATGCGAGGTAGACATCGACTGTCCTATTGACTGTCGCCATTGGCGCAACTCGCCTGCTCATGCGAGACACGGACCCAATGAAACTCTCATCGATCTGGCAGCAGTCGTTCAGGGGCGACTCCTGCCACTCACTCTGGTCTGCTCGCTCAACCAACCAGTAGAACTGGTGCAGCAGCATGTGGAATTTGGGATACAAGGCGAAGCGCGGTTGGCCCAGCTGCAGCGACACATCTGCTAGTTTGGCGATGCCACGCAAAGCTCGCAGCCCAAGTTGCCCAACTTCCCGCGCTGTCTCTGCTGGCAGCCAGGCACCAGATTTGTAGAGGATGTGGAAAGCTTTGTTGATGCTTTTGAGCACCAGCAGCACCGTCATCAAGCGACTCTCTGCACCAAGCTGCACCACCCAGTCAGGCTGTTGCATTTGCCATTCCAGCCATTCCTGGTAGCGGAGCATGTTGTTAGCCACATAAAGATGCAAAATTACCGAACATGAAGGTTTCTCTTGAGAACTTTTTCTGTGTGGGCAAATCGCAGGGGTGCTCCATATGCCAGCATTATTTTCCAAGCATCGAATTTGGTCTGAAAGAAAAAAACACCCTGCACTATGTTATGGTCTAGGAACGCACAGAAGCGTTGTAGTTGAGCCCTTCTGCCAGCAGCCTTCAGGCATGTCACTGGGCCCATGCCAGGCAACTGTTTCCCGCGTGATTTTCAGCAACGAAGGCTTCTCTTTCCTGACGCAGGAAACAAAGGAACATACAGAACCTAAAAAAGCAAAACGGACAACAAAAACTCAGGTCCTGGACCGGCAGAACTCTCTCCACAGCGCTGTGAGGTCTTCAAAACGGGCCGGGATGGATGAGCCATGGCAGAGATCCGTCAAAAGCACAAGCGCGCTCGAAGCAAAGCTTTGGCCTGCACCCAAGTGCCAGTTGTGGAAGGTGGTCGGCACGCAGGAAATCCAGGCGACCCAGGCATCATTTTTGTAATGGGGGTCTCTATGTCCCAGGGATAGAAGGATGCCGCTGAATGCATTGTTTGCCTCCACTTGGCCTCCGGGTGGCTGTCAGCACTTGGAATGCCCGGGGCGCCAGCCATGCAAAAGTGGCACAGCCCAACGTTTGGAGTCTGTGCGCTGTCCCTTTTCGCTGCACGTCGGAAATGACGGCACAGTCCACCAGCCGTGATCAGCCACGGCCAGTCACCCTTTGTGCAAATGCACGCGAGGCGCAACCGATGAGTGCAGCCTTCATATTGCACAGCCACACCATCTTGCAAAGCTACACGGAAATTTTCCATGATGATCTGCAGAGCATCTTGCAACAAGTCCTCATCATCTGCGTATGTTTCACGAAGGGCAGCAAAAATCAAGTGTCGGCTTATTTCTGGAGGCCCCAGAAAATTCAAACGTTGTTGTAGGCATTGCACTTCTTCTGGCAACGTCACGGATTTCGAGGTGCCCCTCCCCAAAGTACATTGCCACGACATCAGCATTATAGCTGATTTCTTTTTGCCTTGGTTTTTCTAAGAATCTTTTTGAAAAAAACCCTGACCAGAAACAAACGACCCCAAAAAAAATTTACAGACATGTAAGGCAAGGGGCTTCGGCCCTCATCTCCATGCAGA
>VSDK01012725.1:226167-238412 GCA_009767595.1 Symbiodinium kawagutii | reverse complement strand
GGAGAAGGTGTTCCAGTGGTGCATCCATGGCGTGCCGGTGAAGTTGAAGGACCAGGAACGGAAGTTCCTAGTGGCGATGCTGTGGTACCAAGTGGAAGTGCTGATCTAGGTGCAGGGCATGATGCAATGCCAAGAGAGGTTTCCCCAGAAGCCCTAGCTACGTTGCGCAGTTTGGAATCGGTGTCACCTCTTCACGAGGTCCTAGTGAAGCTTGTTGAACAAGTTCAACAAAACACGGCTGAAATGGGAAACCGTGCCGAGGCTGCAAAGCAAGCTGCAGAGGCAATGAAGCTGGTGAGTCAATCACTGCATGCTCTAGGTGGTGGGTCCATCTATTGGGCCGAAAGAGCTGCAAATACGATGAGTGGCATCTCCAAGGGCATCCAGGATTTGTGTTGGACAACCTCCGCAGGAGGTCGCAGAAACGATAGCCTGAAGATGATCTGTGTGAGTTCCTTAGAGAACCTAGGGAGGTTGAACAAATCTATGAACGAAATGAAGGAGATCCAGCATCTTCAATTGCAGGAATTGGCCGGTGTGAAGAGCCAAATGGAAGAAGCTGTGAAGCATTTGGCCAACATTTCCAGTGCTGGGGGACTGTGTTCAACGTATTTGCTCCAGATCAGCCGCAGTCAAAAGCCTCCTGAACCAGCAGGAGCTCCTAGGACTGAAGAGCCTGCTCCGAAGAGGCCCCGATTGGAAGAGCCAAGTTCTGGTGCTGCTGCTTCAGCATCAACTCCAACCATTACTGGTTTCCCATGACTTTGGAAAGCCAAACACCAAAGCAGCCAGCCGTCAAAGCTATGCCTGCTCAAGTTCCTCCAAATCCATGGAGGCAGATCGAAGTACAGGGCTCTGCTGTACGTATCAATTTATTGTATGGCTTGACGAAGGAACAGCATGCAAGGGCAGTCTACAGCAATGAGAGAGAGAAAGATGTGCTCTACATAGAGCTCGGCGATAGAGTATATCGTTGCTACTATCTGGACCGAGAAGAAGGAGTGCCGCGCATTTGATTGCGATCTGGCATTGAGATGCGGTGAGGGAGCCTGTTTGCTGACCGGGATTGTATCATCTAGGAAAGCATAGGGTTTCACATGGACCACCTTGAAGCATCGACGAGGGAAGCTTGTTCCTGGAAAAGGAGTTGCTGCTAGCCTGCCATGTGAGCTGTTACGTTGCTAGGAGTGCTAGGATGACAGTCTAGGAATCTTGCTAGGAGAAAGGCTGCTAGAAGCCTGTGAGCACTAGGAGTTCAGTTGTGCTTGCATTGCAGTTTCAGTCGAACTTTGATTTCATTCAGTGAAGTTTCAGTTGAACTTTGAATCATGAAATGGAATGATGATCTTTGTTTCTCTTTTCATTTTTCATTTCAAGTGAGAAGCTGTTAGGAATCATCGAGTGTGGAAAGCCATGTTGGAATTTCTTGAGATTCTGCTTCTACTACTTGTGGTAGTTCTGTGTGGGATATTTGTGATGATGTGGAAGGTGCTGAAAAGGCACATCAGGCCTATGTGGAGGTCGTCTGGCTGAGTTCAGTGATCAATGAGATCAAGACATCTTCATCGAGTGTGTCGACTTTGAGTTTGTCAACATCTGCAAGCTCTACATCACCAATGCCTCCACCTCAGTATAAGTCTCCACCAAAGTCAATTGGAGTGACACCAAAGTCGATGCCCCCTGAACTGAAACAGAGACAGAAACTGTACCAGTTGCGACACGGCGGTGCCATTCATATGACAAAGAACTGCTACCACATCATGGAAAGAGATAGGATCGTACTGAGTCCATGTTTGGACTGCCTTCGGGCAGGACACAGCATTTCATGAGCATCACCCTGAATGCTCCAAAGGTTTTTGAACAAATTGCCCGTTTGCCAGGCATTCAAAAGGTCGTGGAAAGCTTGAGCCGTTGTTGAATGTTGGAAAAACAAAACAAAGATCCTAGAGTTTTGCAATCTCTTTTCCTAGGTTGAGTGCATGTCCACTTCGAATCTCAGTCTTTTCCCTAGGCACTGTACCATCTAGAAGATGATAGCTGTGCAGAATGTGAGTTTATCCAAAGGATACCCTTCACACTCTCCCTAGATTTCTTTGACTGAGGTCCTCTGTGAACATGTTCCTAGATTGTTTGTTCTTCAACCTAGAGTTGCAAACATTGTTGAAACAGTTCGTTTGTGGTTGTTTTTGAAAAACTTGAGTGTTCTGTTTCTTCTTTTTCTGCGTGCTCATGCTTCTGCTGCCGTTTACCCGATGATGACTTTCAAAGAGAAAGGATGTGCAAACCGTGATGCCATCCAAATTATCTCAAAAGAAAAGTCTGAGGGTAACTCTTGAAACCTTTGTTGAACTTGTGGTGTTGTTGAAACTTCCTGTGTTCCACTTTGAATGTGGTGACATGTTGAACTCACAAAGCGTCCAGAGCTTAAGAGTCAGGAGCTTAGTTGATAGCCAGGACCTTAGTTGTATAAGTCCGAGCCTTAATGGTGAATGAGTTCTGGAAGGTTCTCCAGGGAAGGTCAAGGTTATGGAACCGAGAAGGGGTGTGAAAGTTAGGAGACCTGTTTGTACAGGATAGAGTACGTTTCCATAACACTTTGAAATTAATTCATTTGCCTCAGTAAGGATCGGTGGTGGTACCTCTTTGGGTCCCTGTGTTGTCTTGCCTTGGCCTCTTTTTGGTCTTTGTGTGTTTTGGTTTGACTGCTGACCCAAACTTTGCCAGTTTGTGTCAGGAAGCTCCATAGTGTATCATAGGTAGTGGTAGTAAACTCATCTAGTAGGACTGTATAGCATCTAGGAAGCTTAGGAAGCCGCTAGAGGCAGTAGGTGTCGTTTTGACTTGTAGTTTCTTTTAATCTTGAAGCTTCAGTTGCTTTTTGACTTTTTGAACTTGACTTGAACTTGCTTTGAGAAGAAGTTGAACTCTAAGAAAGAGTTTAGAAGACTGAAGTCGTTTGAAGATCTTCTGAAGGAAGATTGACTTGAGACGTTGCTGAACCGATACCGGTTTGGCTCAAGAACCCGAGTGAAAAAGAGCTACTGCGCCGCTCTGCGTTTTTCATACAACTGGGTCACTTCACTCTTTGGCATTTTGCCACACGGTTATCGGTCTCGGAAGTCGATTGTTGCTCATGTTCAGCCATGTCTTTGACAGATTTTGTGTTGCTTTAGTTGTGCGAGTCATCTGCTCCTTCACTGTACAATCTAGCAGTCTCATCATGATGCCCCAAGATGTCCGCAAATTTTGAGGATAAATCTCATATATGCTGAATATTATTTATGAGTCAGCAATTTGTTTGGTACGATTTAGCAGGCTTGCTCCTTTGTGGCTTTCATTAGCTCGCAAAAACTCGCACTGCACTAAGTAGCTTCTCTATCTCCACCAAATTCCTCGCCAACGGCCGGACGATCTTGAATCAGGCTGCCATGACAGTGTTTTCTAACATATGCATGTTCAGACACCGTACGGTTTGGTGTTGCGAATGTCCAGCTTAGGCTACCTTTTTCTCTTGTATGTTGAAGCAATCAGTTGAACACAAAGGCTTAGAAGCAATCCGTTGAAGACAGTTCGGAAACTTTCTTGTTTACCTTTGTATGTGGCAGCGCTTCACTGCGTCAATCAGTTGGGATTTCATTTGTGCTGGCAGTGCTTGATGCCGCCTTTGCTCCTCAGGATGGGTGAGCAATCGTCGTCGAGTGTGTAGTCATCAACATAAATCTGAAAATCAGATTAGCCATGTTCATGCTGTGTGTTGATTTGGATCCTCGACAGATTTGTGCATCACTTAGCCTCATGAACAGTGATATCCAATCTTTAAGAGATGCACTTTGCCTCTTTGCGCTTCCGTAAACCTCTGGGCCTCTTTCCAGCGTCAGAAACTATTTATGAAGCTCTGCGCTGATGAATTGCAGACCTGTATATGGGGATCCCAAACGCAAATTTTGCCAATATAGCGTAGACATCACAGATGTGTACCAATGAGTTTGTTCTGCGTCCTGTAAAGGGTGATGTTGCGATATAGGTGCAAGAGTCTCTGCAAAAGGTCAGTTATGCCTGTAGATGTCAGGCCGTGTGAGCCACAATGATGTGACCATGGCGGAACGCTGGACTCATCGGAAGTCAGTTTTATAAGTATTAAACAGTTAGAATTCAGCAATTCACCGCCATTCGTCTCCTGTCGTCTTCGGTCGGCTTCTGTCCTCTCTGTTCATTTTTTGTAGTCTCCTCGTTTTGGTTGAGTACTGTATCAGACTTGGCAGAATGTCCCGGAATTCAACAGATAGAAATTAACCATTTCACTCTCCTGCTACTGTTCCATTTCTTAACATTGTAAAGGGATATGACAGAGGTAAGAGGGTCGCTTCAGAACGCTAGGAAAGTGTCGCTTCAAAACGCCAGTTCAGAGTCTTTTTTTTTTGCTTTCCTGCATCGCCTCGGTAGCACATGCTAAGGTCGATAAGAAGCAGTGAAACCAGGTGAAACAAAAGTGAAACGTACGAAGCTCCGAAGCAAGGAAGCAACAGAAGCAAAGGCAGCAAAACTGCGAAAATATATGCATGCAATGAATTCCCCGCCTCACAACTTCTCTGCGTAACCACTATGCAAATGGGCCCATCAAACGAAACGTTGGCGCCGTTGTGATAGCTTGTGATGGCCGACAAGGCCACCAGTCCAACCAGCAGTCCACTGTGTGCTTGTCGACAATCCGGCGGGAAGATTGTCGTTCTGATTGCAAAGTAGATCTTTACATGTTTAGTCTGCCAGTTATGTAGCTGCCAAAAATGCACTCGGGTAACATTATTGCAGCAAGACCTGTTGTCGAGAGCGCTTCTGACATCGCTATAATGTTGTATGCCTAGAAGCCCAAGTTGGGCTATCAGGCACTACAAGGTGAGTTGGCCCGCGTAGGGGCCATGGTTTACCTGGGGCTTTCCAGGAAAGTAGTTCCTTGCAATCTCTGTGTGAGATCCTGAAAGCCACGAAGGGTTTCACTGAGCAGGCATTGTTGCCAGTACTCCACCGATCGAAAGGGGAGCCATTGTCGATTGTGCGCCTGCGTCAACCTATGGTTCTCGGGGACTTGGGAAAAGAAAAAAACGCCAGTTCAGGGTCGCTCCGAAACGCATGTGTTTGATGTAGGTTGGGCTTGCGCATGCGTGAGTCCCAGATTGAGGAAATTTCATCCCCATGGAAGTCTCAGAACTTCTGTTTTTCTAGGGTCCACATGTTTGAGTTGCAGTATCTGGCAAGCGCGTCTTCAGGCTGGCTTGAGGCTATGGTGCATTCGAAGCAATGTATTATTGGCTATTTCAGGTGACTGCATTTCGATGTCTTCTCTGGCTTCGCTTTGCCAAGTTTGCTGGTGTCTCTCATAAGTACATCGAGATCACTCTCTGACTTCGTTTGCTGACGTTGTACAATTTTTCGCAGTCTCACTGTAGGCTAGTTAATGCACTCTCATTGATTGGGATCTTTGAGTTTCTTTTTTGTTGTTACCTATGACCGCTGCCACCAATGCACAAGCGGCATTCTCGCAGAAAAAATGTTTTTCCAGGGTCCACATGTTTTTGAACTATTGATTTTCTAGGGTCGTTATTTGCGCCATTCAATTGGAAACAATCTTATTATGATCCTTCTAATCCCAAGCCAGTCCCATGTCCCGGCACCCAAACCTGCAGGTGTGTAGGAACCCTGCCAACTGTTGCGTGTATAAGTTTAGGAACCCTGCCAACAGTTGTGTGTGTAAGTGAATGCAAGGTCCTCCCCTAAACCCACCCCAGTCCCGGTCCCCAACCCTACAAAGTGACTCAAATGGCTGTGTTTGGAAGTGACCCGAAAGTGGTGTTTGGAAGTGACCATGGAACCCACCACAGACCCTTGTGGATGTAAGCTGATGTACAAGAAGCGCAACATATCACAGCCATTTCAAGTGGGATGAGTACGTCAGTCGTGCGTTGTGGTAATCAAGCTACGGCGGAGCAGCTATCTAACTACGTTTGCATGAGGCAACGAAACGGGACAAGTCCTATCTAGTCATCTCAAATGCCTTTGCTCAGTTTCTCCCCAAGCTCTCACTTTCCCAGTTCATCCCCTGACACAAAGTAGCTGGCAAATGTTCGGAAGCATGAGCCGTTCCCTCAAGGAAGTGCCGGCTCGCGGCCAAGTTTCATTGGCTCTTGGTGATTTCGGTAGACGCTTGAACTTTGTGACTGGTCGTAGGGCCTGTTTGTCGCTGCTTTTTCATTGTAAGTGAGTTCAACACTGAGGCAGGGATGGTTGCATTTTGCCGAGATTTAGATAAAATCTAGATGCTTGCTTTTTTCCACTTTGAAACAGACAGGACCAGGCACGTTTGGAGGACCATCAAATGCAGGAATTTCTGGGAGCAATGACAGTCACTTGGTTCTGTGGTTGGAAGATACCCAAAGTTGTGGCCTTGCTGTTCCGGCATCTGAGTTAAAGCAGGTAATTTGCTTTAAACTTATATTCTCTGGTCGCATAGGCTTGCGCGTCTTTGTGCGAACCATGCTTTTAAATTAAAGATCTTGCCATTCGCAACATATGGCATTTTGAATCTCCCTTAAAAGATTTTTGGTTGTTGAAGAGTAAATGCTTGCATTTTGTCCAGGGGCATTTACCTCTCCACCAGCTGACATGTTAAAGCAAGTGGGAGATCTCCGCGCCGCTGGTCAAGCTGTTTCGCGTATTTCCATGGTTCATGCAGCGGGTGGCTACAAGATGATGTTTCTGGCTGTGGGCCGAAGCTGTTGCAGAGGACTGGTTGCAGAATGTGATGAACGGCATTTTTGAATTTTAAAATGGAGCAGATGAGCAAAGAGAGTCAATCAGGAGCTCTCCGAGAATTCTAGCATTCTCTATTCCTTCCAGCGGTTTTCCGAAGCCTTGGTATCATTGGTTGCCATGAAGCCTTAATTTTGGGGCGGGCTAAGCCACCAAACACCAAGCCTTGTAGAAGAGATTCCACTGGCTGAAGCCGTCTTAAATTTTGTACAACGATTTGAACTCTACATTTTATCCACTGGAAACTTTCAACTAGTAAGTTTTGAGCCCACTGTGACGGGGCAATCGCGGGGGTTAAGAGTGCTTTCTGCACGGTTAAGATGTTGAAGGGGGGGCGCGGGCCACCTGGTCCTTCAGTGCGCCTGCGACCCCCTACGGTGCAAATTCTGCACGATCTTTGACCCTGGCGGGCTGAGACAGCCCGACGCGCGATTCCAATGAGGATTGGATCGCAAGAGTGATTTTTCACCATCAACATAGAAACACGCTGGCTGCCTGCAATCTGCAAATGAATAGCTTATTGAGTTCACTACTGGTGGGATTGGACATGGTGCACTGAACCGTTCAGGTGCTGGGCGTTTCCTTTGACCGGGAATCCAAGCTACAGTGCTAGTTGGCGCGGACAGCTCCGTCGCACGGATCAACGATCCGCACGGAAAGCTTGTTGAGGAGACTCCACTTGCAAGCTGTCACTCAAGGACAAGCGTAGCTTCTTGAGGGACATCCGTTTTCCAGTATATGGTAGGTGTTGTGGTTCCAATGCTTGTCAACTGTGATCAGCCAAGGAAGCCTCAGGTTCATCTCATTGTTGAAAATTACTGCAGTAACTTTTTGTATATGCAAGCAATCGCTCTTGGAGAATTAGTTGCCTGCTACACAGGAATTCCAGTGCTCATTTTGCTGACTGCCCAAGTTCGGTGAAGCCCAGTGCAAGTTTAGCCCTTTTCGCTAAGAGAAAGCTTGGCAGTACAGCAGCGTTGCTTGGAGCATGTTGAACGCCGTCCGGTAGCAGCATGCAACCTGGGTAGATCTCAGTGATCTATCCATGGCTTTATCCTATCCATTTGTTGCCATATAGCTTGCGTTCAGAGATGTTATCAGCTTTGCTCTCTTGTCAATCGGCCAGTCTTGAATTCTCTCGTTGCTTCTCCATTTCAGCAGTTCCTTCACTTGGCTTTGTTTACCAAGTAACGCCAGTCAATGGGTGCAATGATGAGCTCGGGAATTGTCAGTTAAACCTATAGTGGGCACCATTGTCCAAGACTGCCATAAGCTAGTTTTTATAGGGCGCTTCATTAGAGCATTCGGCCTAGAGCAGTGCTGGGTTGTTGTCATTACTTACACGCATGCTTGTTAAACGTGCCATGTTGCCATGCCAAGATGTTTACCCACCTTCCATCCATGGAAATTCCCGGCGCTGGCGTCTTCTGTGTTTTTTACCCGCCTCCTATCCAAGGTTTTTCCTGCTTCGTTAGGCGGCCCATTAAGCAAAACCGGAATTGGCGTATGATTAATAGTGCCTTTATTCTAGCCATTGCAAATATGTCCCTTTTCTTGGCCTGGTGTCTGCAATCATTGCTTAAATCCAGCCTTAAGATGGGTCGTTGCAGTTGTTTCTTCATTGCGAAGATGATGCTCCTTCTGCTTTCCGATTGTTCTGCTCGATCCGCAGAGGACTTGACTTGATAGTCGTGGACATTGATAATGAGTACCACGGCTTGTGGTAGGCAAGCTTTTCAGTTCCTACTTGAAGAGTGGCAAGTTAGGACTGCAGTCGCAGCGGTTCATGTGGTCGCAGTGCCAAGGTGAGCTCAGCTTGATAGAGGGCAAGTGTGGGTTCACCACCGCAGGCATTGCCCATTCCAATTCTTAGCTTGAGGGAGCCAAGCTTGATAATGCGCATGGGCTAGAGCGAAATCGTGACCGCTTTTGATCTCTTTTTGTCGCGTTCCGTCAAGTGATTTCTTCTGTAGTTAGTCCGGCTATCGTTAGGCGCTTCAGCATCATCCTTTTCGACAGCAACTTCTCGACTCCGTTCTTATCTTTGTGAGCTAGGTCATTGGTTGCAGTGCTGGTCCTCTAAGCTCATGTGAGGCGGTGTGCTTGGCTCCATTTTCAGCACATTCTATTGCATATAACTTGCCCGAGTCCAACTCCAACAAGCGCCTTGTCGCACTGTTGGTTTTCCTAGCATGTTCTCAATAGTCAGCGGTAATCTGGCGAATGTAGTTGATCGTTCATACAGCATCGCAAGCGGTCATTTGCCTGGGTGTTGATAGCTTGAGTGGCATGATGCTTCCGGTTATACGGGAAATGAATGGGTTCGGGCTCCATGTTGCTCGGTATGTTGACCTCTCTTGTCTAGGTGCCGGCTTGCTTGCTTCTGTTCAAACATCCTTTTCGTGACGAGCTGGTGTTAGCTGGCTGCGCCATCCCCGTCACCCGCCGCCCAGCTGTAATTTGCTGACGCCGTCTCATTTGGCGCAGAGAAGTGCTTGAAGCAAGGCAATTTCACCACATAGCATTTCCCACGTAGGAGGGGCACTGGTTGCCCGCTCGCATTCTCTGTTGGGCTCAGCTCATTCTTGTAGTTTCATTGATGCTCAGTTTCGCCTTTTGTGCTTGACGATTCAGTAAAAGAGCTCTTGCTCGTTGCCGCAAAGTCTCAAGCCTTTTCATCCAACTTCCTTTTCAATTTGATTCCCTCTGTGCTGCCGCGCTTCTTCATCCAGTCTGCCTTGCGCTTGGATGGCCGTTGGATGGTGTTTTCATATTTTGCCGCATTTCTCTTACCGTGGCCCTTATGTCGTTCAGCCAACTCATTAGAGGGCACGTCCTGCTGTGTGAACATGGGGGGTCTAGCTGAAGGACCAACAGAACCAAGTTTCCCGTTGCGCCGCCGGCTTAGTGGAGGAGCTTTGGCGGATGTAATTGCCAAGCGTCAGCGTGGTGAGAGGGCGCGCCCGATGCTCACGGTTCTGAAGCATGTTGGCCAAATAACCGCAAGCTTGAGGGGAGCAAGCTCCGCATGCCAAATGCAGTCCACGTAGGTATAGATCTCCACAAAGCCATCTGCAAGCGCGGCTGTTTCTCAATACACCATCCCATAGTCTCCTTGCCGGCCAAAGTGTTTTCTTCATTAAGCAGCGCCTTAAGTCTCGTCAGAGGAGAGGCTCAACAAACATTTCCTCATGGAGCTCGCTTTTGCTCCAACGTTAGTGAAACAAAGCAATGCCAAGGCGCGACTAGATGGGCGTTGGCTGTCGAAATCTGTTCTTGTGCCCTGCCTCTGGCAGTGTAGTGCCGCAGCCATTTCCGCAGCTGTCTACCTAGCCCCACAAGGGCTTAGGGGAAGGGGTAGGCCCACGCCTGACTCGTTGGAGTCCGGTGCATTCGGCGCGGGTGCGTAGCCATGGCTTTCCTTTGATAACATGACTTTTGGCTGCTAGGTTCTGCTCTACCATTAGCTGTCCGACCCGCTGGGGTTTGACGACTTCCTTGCAGCGCTTCGCAATGTCCGAGCCTTTGTCCAAGCTATTTGTAATACGGCTGCGAGGCGGCCGCTTGGTTTCAGAGCACGGAGGATCGCGACGCTCCCCTGGTTGCCTTGGCTTCATCGACTGCAGTACTTTTCGCGCAGAGTGAATATCCCTGGGAAACACGGATATTCTTTCCTGATCCTCAATGACATATCAAAAGGGTTCTCTTTGAGCCGCTGTACCATGTGTCTTTCACTTGGGCGGAAAGGGCCGAGGGACACCTTGTCGAAACCGTGTGTTAGATAAGTGGATTGCCTCTGGGCTGGTGTTGCCGCAGTTCTCCAAAGTGGGGGGCCAAAGAACAAGCCTACTCGAGTCAAGTTCACCCAGCTGTTGTCGTAATCAGCTTGCTAGCAAAGCAGCTGGTAGTTGAGCCTGCTCCAGGATTACCTGGTAATTCGAAGTGACGTTGTCACAGCTGACACCGTCCTTGAATGCCATCCTGACCTCTGGGTCAGGCAATCCCGGTGCATGAGAGTTGTCTGGGGAGGCCTCTGCAGGAGTTTCTGCTCCATGAATCAGTGTGGGTGGGGGGGGGCCGCGGCCCCCCCTCTTTCCTTCGAGCATTTGTTTTTTTGTTTTTGCCTCACTTGCAGACGTGTCGTCCAGGTGCAAAATGTATAGCTGCATTTTGCAATTTGCATATTTGCCCAACAAATAGCTGCAAAGTGTGACAAGAAACACTGAGCCACCTCATGTCATTTTGAGGATTAGTGGAGCATAGTTGCAACGCTTTACAATTGCAGTGCAATGGCAATCCCTATTCTTTGTCCATTAGAAGATGGCCCAGCAGTGTGGTAAGGCAAGATGATGATTCAAGATGCTGATGCCTGGAACATCGACGCGTGAGATGAGTGAGTGCGGAGGTTTCACCTAGTTAACGTCCTTCGGTGCCTTTTTGGGGTTTGTTTGCTGGTTCTTTTGGGGGTGGTTCGGTTTGCTTCCGTCGTTTCTGGGTTTTTGGTTCTGGTTGCCCCCGGTTGTTTGGTTGTTTTTCAGGCGCCTTTTTCCTTTTCACCTTCGCAGTCTGTACTTGCGACCGAGGCTTCGCGCCACAACGGCGCAACACCAGGCAAAAAAAAGAGGAAGATCGCCAAGATGGAAATAGAAATGTCGCGTATTTATGTAGAAATCAAATCTTCGGTTTGCTCTTACGTCGCGCCTTTCATCTCCGACAAAAAATGCCCTAAGCGATGTCATCTTCGGCAAACTGATTCTGTTGAGCTGCGCTTTGGATCGGAGTGGTCCTATAGCTTTCCCTTGTCAGGCTCAACGTGAAAGTCTTTTGGCTTCGACTGATGCATATTTGAGGTCGCTATTGTGTTTTACTCGTTCTACGCTGGAACTTGCGTTCTACGGATTTATGCAGGTGACACTCTCGAGCTTCGCTCTTTTTACGTTTGCCGAAGTTGTACAGTTCTCTGTTTCACCTTAGGCTAGTTAATGTATTCTCATTGATTGGGATCTTTGAGTCTTTTGTAGTTGTTACATGTGACCGCTGCCACCAGTGCAAAAACGGTGCTCTCGCAGAAAAAAAATCATTTCCGACAAAAAGCACGCTTGGTTTGTTTTGATGCGAATAGGATCGATTCTGCAAACCAATAATAAATTTCCAAGACAAATTCATGTAGGTCCAACATTGTGCGTAGAAGCGGGTGGGCTGCCTTGACCATTGGGTCTTCATGGTAGAATGCAGCATTTGGTAAATTGGTGATTTGTCAAAAAATATCCATAATTCAAAAATTTCTGATTGTTTGTATGAATGTATGAATGTGTAATGTGTGAATTATGAATGTGTCATGCGTAAAGGTATGAATGTATGAATGTATGTACGTATGTGTGTATGTATGTATGTATGTATGTATGTATGTATGTATGTATGTATGTATGTATGTATGTATG